>JAUBWS010128405.1:0-22144 GCA_032270445.1 Darlingtonia californica
TTGTAAGCAGTTTTATATTTTTTGTAAGCAGTTTTATATTTTTTGTAAGCAGTTTTTTATTTTTTGTAAGCAGTTTTATATTTTTTTTGAATTTTTCGAAAAATAAAAGTGCTTACAAAAGTTTAAAAAGTGTTTACAAGAAAATGAAAAAATAAAAAAGTGTCGATAAAAGTTAATAGTTTTTTCCGCAACGGCACGCCATAGATGGAAGTGGAATTTTCATTTAAAATAGATAAATCTAAATAAAGTTACAATTTCACCTTATAGATCAAAATGCTACAATCTTGGCCAAAAATAATTGAAACAGAAAAGTTATTATAGAGCTATTTTGGTGCCTATCAGTTGCTCCCTCTCTCCCCCACCCCTACTGCAATGTTGAAAGTCTGTGGGGCTCCTCAGGTCATCAACATTGCAGAAGGGGAAGGAGGAAAGAAGGAGGGCCAAAAAGGATAGAAAAATTCCAATATTTATGGCCAGGCAAGTAGATCAAAAGAGAAAAAGCAACATTTGAAAACTGATGTCGGAGAAGAAAAGAACGACCAAAAATAAAATTAATGTTGGTATGCAAACAACAACAAAGATAGGACGGAAGTTTTGAAATGATGAAGGTCTAGTCTTCCACAGCCAGAACGTGTCAAGAAAACGATTTACAATCACGTGACCATAAATTGAAGATCTGTATACCCCAGCAAGAATATGTCAAGGAAACGATTTCCGATCACATGTCTATGAAATGAAGATCTGGTATGCCCTAGCCAGAATAATAAAAAAAAAAACGATTTGCAATCAAATGTTTATAAAAAGAAGATCTCGTATGCCTAAGCCAGAATTTGTCAAGGAAACGACTTACAGTCACATGTCTATAAATGTCTGTGTCTATAAAATGATAATCTGGCATTCCCCATCCAGAATTTGTCAATGAAAGGATTTACGATCACATGTCAATGAAATGAAGATCTAGTAAGACCCAACCAGAATTTGTAAAGGAAACGATTTACGATCTCATGTCTATGAATGAAGGTCTGGTACGCCCCAGCCAGAATGTGTCATACAAACGATTTACAATGAAATGTCTATGAAATGAAGATCTGGCATGACCCAAAAAGATAACGTTAACGATTAACAATCAAATGTTTATGAAATTAAGATCTGGTACGTTCCAGCCAGAGTTTGTCAAAGAATTGATTTACGTTTAAAAATTTATGAAATGAAGAACTGATATGCTCCAGCCAGAATTTGTGAAAGAAACAATTGACCATCTCATATTTATAAAATGAATATGTGGTACGCCCCAGCCAGAATTTTTCAAAGAAACAATTTACGATCAAATGTTTATGCCACAGCCAGAATTTGTGAAAGAAACGATTGACCTTCTCATGTGTATGAAATGAAGCTCTGGTACGCCTGAACCAGAAATTTGTCGAAGAAACGATTTACGATCACATGTCCATGAAATTAAGATCTGGTACGTCCAGCTTGAAATTTTCAAAGAAACGATTTACTATCAAATATTTATGAAAGGAAGATTTTTTATACCCTAGCCAGAATTTTTCATGAATCTGATTTACAATCTTATGTTTATGCATGAAAATCTGGTACGCCTCAGTCAGAATTTGTCATGGAAAGGATTTATGATCACATGTCCATGGAATGAAGATATGGTATGCCCTAGCCATAATTTATAAAGGAAACGATTTACGATCAAATGTTTATGAAATGAAAGTCTAGTACGTCCAGACAGAGTATACATCAAGCAAACCATTTACAATCAAATAGTTTTTAAATTAAAATCTGGTATCCCCCCATCCCAAAGAAAATTTGTCATGGAAACGATTTACGATCTCATATCTATGAATGAATATCTGGTACGCCCCGCCAGAATTTGTGATAGAAACGATTTACCATAAAATATCCATGACATGAAGTTCTGGTACGCCCCGCCAGAATTTGTCATACAAACGATTTACGATCACATGTCTATGAAATGAAGATCCGGTATGCCTCAGCCAGAATTTGTAAAGGAAACGACTTACGATCAAATTTTATTAAATGAAGATCTGGTATGCCCCAGCCAGAATTTGTCAAAGAAATGATCTACGCTCAAATTTTTATAAAATGAAGATCTGGTATGTCCCAGCCAGAATTTGTGAAAGAAATAATTGACCATCTCATGTTTATGAAATAAAGATCTCGTACGCCCCAGCCAGAATTTGTCATATAAACGATTTACGATCAAATGTTTATGAAATGAAGATCTGGCATGAGCCAGCAAGAATGTGTTAAGGAAACGATTTACAATGAAATGTTTATGAAATGAAGATCTGGTTTGCCAGAGCCAGAATTTGTCAAGGGAATGATTTATGATCACATATCCATGGAATGAAGACCTGGTATGCCCAACCAGACTTTGTCAAGGAAACGATTTACGACATCATGTCTATAAAATAAAGATCTGGTACGCCCCAGCCAGAATTTGTCATATAAATGATTTACGATCAAATGTTTATGAAATGAAGATCTGGCATGAGCCAGCAAGAATGTGTTAAGGAAACGATTTACAATGAAATGTTTATGAAATAAAGATCTGGTAAGTCCCAGCCAGAAGTTGTGATAGAAACGATTTACGACTAAATGTCTATGAAATGAAGATCTGGTACGCCCCAGCCAGAATTTGTCATACAAACGAGTTACGATCAATTGTCTATGAAATGAAGAACTGGCATGATCCAGAAAGAATGTGTTAAAGAAACGATTTACAATGAAGTGTTTATGAAATTAAGATCTGGTAAGACCAAGCCAGAATTTAACAAGGAAACGATTTACGATCACATCTTCATAAATTGAAGATCTGGCATGCTCCAGCCAGAATGTGTCAAGGAAACGATTTACGATCAAATGTTGATGAAATGAAAGTCTAGTACGCCCAGACAGAGTTTATCAAGCAAACGATTTACAATCAAATGTTTTTGAAATTAAGACATGGTATCCCCCCCCCCCCCTCTAAAAAACAATTTGTCAAGGAAATGATTAACGATCATATGTCAATCAAATTTAGATCCGGTATGCCCCAGCCAGGATTTTTGAAAGAAACAATTTACCATCTCATGTTTATGAAATGAAGATGTGGTACGCCCAAACCAGAAATTTTCAAAGAAACGATTTACGATCAAATGTTTATGCCCTTGCCAGAATTCGTGAATCAAACTATTGACCTTCTCATGTCTATGAAATGAAGCTCTGGTACGCCTTCGCCAGAATTTGTCGAAGAAACGATATACGATCACATGTCCATGAAATGAAGATCTGGTATGCCCCAGCCAGAGTTTGTCAAGGAAACGATTTACGATCAAATGTTTATGAAAGGAAGATCTTATATGCCCCAGCCAGAAATTTTTTTGAATCTAATTTACAATCTCATTATGCATGAAAATCTGGTACGCCCCTGTCAGAATTTGTCAAAGAAACGATTTATGCCATCACATGTTTATGAATGAAAATCTGGTACGCCATAGACGGAATTTTTCGAGGAAACGATTTACGATCAAATGTTTACGAAATGAAGATCTGGTACACCCCAGCGAGAATTTGTCATGGAGACGATTTATGATCACATGTCCATGGAATGAAGATCTCGTACGTCCCAGCCAGAATTCCTCAAAGAAATTATTTACGATCTCATATGTCTATAAAATGAAGATCTGTTTCGCCCCAAGCAGAAATTTGTTATACGATCACGCAAGTCTTTAAAACAATGAGGGTGATCTTGTCTGTTAATTTGACATGAAATTAGCTTTTACGATACGGTATCAGCAACCAATCCTTTGCTATTCTATTTTCTTTTGATGGAAAATTATGAATTGGTTGTAAAATTTGTTGTCTTTTTTTTATCTTCCTGTGACGACTACATTATTACATATCAATGAAAAATCCAAAGTTTACTTTCACCATTCTGTACCCGGAGTTTTCAACATTTTGGGAATCCTTTTCTTAACCGGGGACCGTTCCCTGGTGTATGGGTCGTGGAGTTCCTAGGGGTCCATGACCGTAAAAAATTCCATGGCAAATACCTTAAGGGAATTAATTTTCGCGGGAACTAATTTTCGCGAATTTTAGGCTTTCTATTGTTCTTGAACAATAGTCTTTTGTTATAGAACAATAGAGCTCGCGAAATTCGCGAAAATTAATTCCCTTAAGGTATATCTTTCATTGGCACTTAAGTGGTTAACATTCTAACACTGCTGAGTTTTGTGTGTAAAACTTGTTTTGAATGTGATAAAAGACTCCACCATTTAATTCCGAGAGCCTCAAAAAGAGTTAGAAAATTACCCAGTAATGCCTTAACTGGATGTAGTAACGACGATAAATGTGAAAAGGGTCACCTTTAATCTTACTTTTTGAATTCTGGATAAATTTACGAGTAGTTTTGTAAAAATACTTACGCGAAAACGAACAGAAAAATGAAAGTTGTTGCACAATAAGTGATCTCACCAGAATAGATATAAGATTCACGGGTGTTAGATATATCCAGATGATTTTTATATTAAATTTAGCGGAAAACATCAAAAATCGCGAAATCCGTTAAATTTAGTTTCCGCGAAATATTGTTCCTTAAAGTAACTGATTCGTGGTATGATTAGACAAACAGGCCAGCGCAGAGCTGAGTGAAGAACATCGTACATTGAACCCGTTTAAGACGAACTCCCCGGACTAATATTTTGTCTCCATTTGATTTTCTAACCTAATTCAGGCTAAAATTGTTCGGTTAAATCAGACTCCACTTAAGTCGGACCACTTTTTTTGGTCCCTTGAGAGTCTGATTTAACGGGGTTGTACTGTAAAGCTAAAGAAATTCATTAGGAAAGAAAAAATTCTTTCATCTTTCACTTCTGGTAAGTCGGATTCGGATATGGATTCCAATACATGCATATTCCTCGGCTTGTACTCATTTTTATTATATATCTATTTCCGTGTGTTAAACAACCTGGTACAAAAAGAGAAAAATTTGTGATAACATTTAACAATATATTAACTTAAGGGAAGTCTTCTGAAAGAAATTTTCCCGATTTTAACCGTAACTCGCACAATTAAATTCTACGAAAACTATTCCCAATAAACATGTAAACGCATGCAATTTTGTGTATAAATGATGTGCACTAAAGTGATTGAACTGCGAAAATTAATTCAGCGAATTTTAATGTGGCCTATCGCGAAATTAAATTCTGCAAAATTTTCTTCCCTTATGGTAACCCGTTTTAGTTATCCGAAGCAAATCAATTAAAAAAAATATATATATATTCCACTTACTTACAGTAAATATAGGAATTATAGGAAAAACACTTTCAAAATGGAACAATACTGTATAGGACAAATTCTTGAAATTTTCAAAATATAGCGTAATATAGGAATAAGAGAGCCCAAAGTTCCAACATCCTACAAAAACACAAATCTGTGACGGTTTTGTCCGGGCTTCGTCACTTTTTAGTTTCTAAAAATAAGGTTACTTCTGCCCTTCTCCTATGTGAAGCTTTTCCTTATCGCATGCATTAGCAGGCAGGAATCAGGAATAGCAGGTGTTTTACCTAATCTGCGGTCGTAACACGACGATGGGTACAGACCACTAACATATCAAACTTTTTATATTTAACATATTATGACATTATGGAAAGAATGTTGCATGACTCTAAACAACTAAACACTCACGCAACATCTTCGAAAGTGAAGGGGCCATATTTCAGTGATAGTGTCAACCCGACGCGCCACCATGGTTGGCGCCGAGGGGCCAATTTTTTTTCGAATTTTAAGGTCCTAGAAGGGCTAAAAACGAACTTTTTTTCGAGTCAAAGAACAATTTTATGGCTTGTAAATGCAAACTTGTTTTATCCATTATCGGAAAGTGAATATTGATTATGTAAGCTAAAAGTGCGAAGCACCCAATACATGTCTAGACTTCCGAAACTTTCAGTTTTAAGCTCAAAGCATTTCAGGCAAAACTGTATATTTTACAAAACAGCTGTGGCAAGCAAAGTATAGTATATTAAGCAGACCCTTATACACCAAACGTATAAGTAATGCCAAAATCGGTAGCGTGGGCCCTGCAAGTGAAGCTTTACATTTAAAACTTTTGGTCCAAATAATACAAAAAATACATAGATAAACACAATATTAATTGCGGAAATTTTATTTTTCAAAATAGTTATCTATTCGTTAAAAATTAAAACTAAACAATAGGATTAAAAGGTAGTCATAAAAAGACAAATTATTAAAGAAAATCACAAGGTGAAAAAATATTAACTACAAACAAATGGTGACTTTCTTTATTTATTCAAAGGTATAATTTAGAAGTGAAGGCAGTTCACTGATACATACATGATTGTACCTAATTTTAGTAATAATAACTAGATCAAATAAAAAGGGTCAGAACTTCACTTTACTCCTGAACTTTCAAACTTTAGCTTTGAGAAACAGTCTTTAAAAGTTTTTAAGATTTTCTAATTGAAAATGTTTGCTTTCTACTAATTTTCTGCTTATAAAAGTAAGTCAATATTAATTTCTAAAAACAACTAAGCAAAAACAGAATTTCAAAAAAATATAAAATTGTTTTGACAGCAAATATGATTTTTTCATTATCTATCAAGGCAGTTACAGAGAAGGATTAAGACTTTGGTACTCATCCACAAAACTCCCCGTCATCAACTATATCTGCGCTTGATCTACATAAAGTTAAAGTTCACAAATTTTCCTGACTAAATTCCCTATGGTTCGCGAAGTTATGCTTGGGCTTCATAGACAGAAACTTTAGAAAGGAAAATTCTGAAATTATTGTTCAATTTTTCGTAGTAAACAATCTCTTTTAAAACTAATTCACTCATAAAAGATTATACACACAGAAAGCTATGCATAGAATAAATATATAAAAGTAAAACTTGTATAATATAGTTATAGTACAATGTATGATATTTACAAACTTATTTATAATAATAAAGAATAATAATAATACTTTGTCCGGAATGATCTTCGCCGATTTCGCGGATCGTTGTTGTTTTCGCGAAATTAAATCCACGCCAAAATTAATCAGATTAAGTTAGCAACTAGGGCTTGTAGAATCGCGTGCTATTTCTTAATATTAACAAAATGCGAGACCTATATGCCTTGTCAAGCAATAATTCACTCTCAAAAGCAGGTGATGTTTCATACAGATAGTGGGCAAAACAACAGATGACTGGACCATTTTAACCTTTCCGTATCAATGAAACTCTGACACAATAATTAGCAATTTGACAGAGAAAACAAATTTTTCCCCATTGCAATCCCGGTACATGAAAATATTTAACAACGTAGTAAAACCCCAATTCATTCAATCTGGAAAAATATCATAGGCAAAAATATCAAAAAAATCTAGAAATTTAAAATCTGGATATTTTTCTTATCTACATGGCATTATCTTCATTAAATTATTCTCCTCACAATACTTTACCACCAACCTAACAGTCCCATGACATTCTTTCTGATCTAACCGTTGAACTACATTAAAATGAGGATAGTCAAGAAAGTCCCTAGCACAAGTGGGAAGAAATTGCTGAGCTACTTAATGTTTCATTTTTCAGATTCATTAAGTGATTTAAAGCGATTTTAAGGTTTTACGGTTATACAAAAATAACTATCGTCTTTATAGAGAGTGCAGGTCAGCTAGGCGAAAGTTATATGACTGCTGGGTATTTCGTTACGAATAATAAAACCACGTGACAACAGAAGAAATTAATAAACACAACGTAAACCTATTTTTCGTTTTTACCTCCAATTTCTCATCTATCAGGAACATATTTATAGCTTTTCTATTCTGTTACTTCTTTGGTGATTGATTTAAAACAACTAGCATCAGATTCATTGCAGGAGGTATCCTGTCCTTCGAAACCGATGTCCCCACTTCTTCTAATTTTCTAAACTGCACCCCGACCATCTTCTATCTACATTAGACAAGTGTTTCTTCAGGATCCGACCAACCTTCGGCATGTTCTTCACTGTCAAAAGAATTTTCCAAGTACGCATGTGGCGAAGACGGTTCATAGTTCGTAGAACGCGGTCCTTGGGCGGGGGGTAGTGAAAGCTGCTCTAAGCGTCGAATAGTGCCGGGCGAGTGGCGTTGTAGACGCCCATCGGATATACCGTACGAACTAAAAGAGTGCGGTATGGCTGGATTCGATCCGTAATCGTTTATCCTTTTATGTGTCACAGTTACGCTATACATTCCAGTTTTTTCGAAATCACTTACCATATAATGTTCTTCCGTGTTACTTTGTGCTAACAAGTCTTCACTACTATGGAACTCTTTTGCACGCACTTTCACAACCGGTAAAGGTGGTTTTTTATGTAAACGATTTCCTATACTCTGAGTTCGAACCCGTTCTCTAATTCCATTATCAGGGCTACCAGAGTCACCATTAGAAGCTAGCCAACCATTACTAAGATTTGGTGACGTCACTGATGACGTAGAAGGAGAAGGTTCATGACGTCGACCTTCACGCATATAGTTAAATGTATTTGTATTCATTCTCGACATGCTAATTACAGGTGTTGCTAAATACATGGAATCGCGCGGCCGCTTCTTAAAGCCGCTAGATGGCTCCATATTAACAGGAGATGGAGTGAAATTAGAAGAATCTTTACTAGATGATGAGTCTAAAAATTGAAAGAAAATAATTATTACTTTCTCAAGTATTTGTTACTTTTACTACTACTAGCAGATCGTCAAAATTGATATTGATGGAATCAAAAAAGGACGATTTGACGGAAATTAATTTTGGAAGAGCATTTCCTTGGTATCATTCACATTTATAAATACAGAAAATTCATGACGTATTGTAGGTAAGTTCAATAACTTACATTAATATCGTGGCCATTAATTTTTACTACCAATCAACACTTTGTTTTATGACTTAAAAGCCTTTGTTACTGGTGTAAAATCTATTAAAATCAAAATTGTTTTTTCATGATTTTTTTAAACGTTTCATTTGTCAGCATTGACTTTATCTACCATTTTGGCAAAAATTTTCCTACCATTCATCATAAAATTTCCACTATAGACATGCGCAGTCCACACTGGTCAATGGTATAAATTTTCCTATCATTCAACATAGAATTTCCACTATAGACATGCGCAGTCCACACTGGTAAATGGTATAAATTTCCCTGCCATTCAACATAGAATTTCCTCTATAGACTTGCGCAGTCCACACTGGTAAATGGTATATTGTTGTCCGAATTTATATAGAAATAATCAAATCAAAATAAAAAAAATTTGTTTTGCTTTTAGACCCTGATCTAAAAACTGAAAAAGCTGACTATACAAAATTTACAAAAACATAAAGTTTAATAATAGAAGGAAAGTATGGAAATCAATTAAAAAATTGAGGAAGTCACGACGATATGTCCTATATTACTTGACAAAAAAAATTTAAATGAAATATAGCACTTGATAAGACAAAAATTCAATTGGAAATTTAGATTAACTACATACCAGCATCAATTGGCCCCAGGCTATCACCAATACTCCCTGCTTCGTCTAAAATTGACAGAATTGTAATATTATACGTTGAACTTGTGAACAAAAGAGATACCTTATTGGTTGAAAATTCGGCGGTCGAAAATGTTCGTCCATTAAAATGATAAAATCTTTAAGATATATTTCGTCACGGTAAACCCATTAATTTTTACGGATAGAATGACTAGATCATTTGCGTAAAAACAATTTCTTAGTATAGTAGCTGAACTTAAAATAAACGGTGTGTCTAAATCATTTATCAACGTTTCCATACCTTTTTTATTCCAATTTCTATCTTCGAAATCTTTACCTTCCTGATCACGTCTGAGGTATTCCAGTTGTTGTTCCATAGTCTTCAGCTTAATTTGAAGAAAAAAAATGTTTGATTTTGGCAAATAAATAAAAGGTATTCAAAACTTTTAGTGCTATTGTTATTGTTATTGTTCTAATGGTTGTTTACTTTAGATGTATTTTGATACAGAGAGCTGTTAAAAAGGGTAGGGTCTATCGGGAAAACAGTTGTTTATACATAACCAAGTTGAAATTCAAGGAGGATGATAAGGACAATAATTCACAAAGGAAAAAGAATAACAAAGCCACACTTCGGTATTGTCAATTTATAAAGTAGGTCAAGCTTGAACATGGCTTCAATTCGTTAGGCCTTATTTTAAAAACCTTGAAGGCTGGTACTCCATACCAAAACATGACTCCATCAACTTACTTTTACCAATGACTTTTGATAAGATAGTTGACGCGCTTTTTTCACTTTCTTTTTAGAGCTTGGATCGCTCGCCAAACGCTATAAAATAAAAGATGTTAGAGGATTAAGAAACCAAGAAGTTTACTAACACTGTTCCTCTTCTGAAGTATTTGACAACTGATACGAATTAAACCTGTTTCTAGCCAGGAAATTAAAAAAAAATCAATTTGGATATAAGAGTTACTCAATAACCGTCCTCTAGTGCATCAAACTCCCAGATTAGGGATTCAGGACCATGATAAATCGCTTTCTAGAAGTGGAACATTCGTCTGGATTAGGTTCATTGATGAAATTTCATCAAACTTACGTGTGCTGCGCTAACGATTTGTTTTTGAATTTCATAATCACGCTCCATATTTTCCAGTTCAGTACTCTAAAACAAAACAAAAATTAAATAAACTTATGCATATGGTTCAGACATAATAGCATAATAACTAATTATACACATTCCAACAGCCACTTTAATTCACTTTGTACAATTCTGAATAGAATGAATAGGCCGAGGAGTCACAAAATGTTTTTATAGTTCACTAGAAGATTACAGTGTAGACTATATATACACCAGAATAAGCATCGGCAAAGTGTATACCTTTTGCCCACAATCCAAGCTATCCAAGAGAGATTCGTCAAACTCGAAACTTGTACCAACTTTTCTACGCATAGGTCTACCCGGATGTGTTGGACTTTCTGGAAGTTCAGCTGGCACAACCCCTGTCAGTTCCTAAAATTCAAAACAAAGTATTTTAAGAAAAATTGAAGGGTATAAAATGACGTAAAAACTAAATCATTTTCTTCTCACTCTATTCTTACATTTCGTACTACTGTTACAGGTTGACAAGGCCTTATAGACTTCAGCACCAAAATCTGAATTAGCCACGTTTCATCGTTACGTCGCGTCCCTATAAAGAATATTTATACGCAAACTACTACCTTAAGGGAATTAATCTTCTCGGGAACTTATTTTCGCGGAATTTTTTTACCGAAACTTCGCGGATGTGTTGATGAAGAGAATATCGCGGGAACTTATTTTCGAGGACACAAAGGCATTAAAGAACTTTTTTATAAGTTCAATCTTTTGAATGATAATTTCCAAGATTTGGCAAACAAACCACCGAAGCAAATCATTAAAACAAGGACGTTTGTGAAACTACAAAAAGACAGTACTCACGGCCTCTCTTAGACAAAGCACATTTAGTAGTTCCCGTTTCTCAATCAGTTGTTTTTCAAGGAAAGTTTTCCTAGCTTGAAGTGCTGACATCATATCCATTTCTGCAGCAATCACTTGAGAATTTTGACTGTCTATAAGAAGAATGATATTCGAACTTTATTTTACGTTACGAACACAATTTCAAGAAAACAACTATAAATGTTTAATTCTGAGTTCCACGAAAGATATAGGGTACAATTACAATTTAATTAGAAATGGAAATTTTCAAGAGCAAAGACCTCGCAAAACACCGAACTCGACTTTAGAGTCCGCCATACTACATCTATAGTAAAATGACCTCTTACTGTTAATTTGTCAGTTTATCACAAAGTCCGTACAGTTGAGATTTACATGTTTCAAACGAAAGCGACTAGTGCGTCTGAGAGGTAGAGGAACCAATCGTAATGGATGGAAGTCCCTGATGACGTAAAACTATAAAAATATATCAATGGAGACTTACCCCCATCCAATGAGAAATAATATGACGCAGTATCACTTCCATTATCATTGAAATTACTGTTTACTGATTTCATTGATGCAATGGAAGTTGATGAACGACATAATGTTCGAGCCATTTCTTTCAAACACCGTTGTCCAGATATCGTCTATAACCAAAGAAATTACCCATCAAACTTTGAAAAATTGTTCTCTTGATGAGGATTTAATTCTTTGGTTGCTTTGCGTTTCTACGCTGGAAAGCTATCTATGAACGGTCTTGTTTCTAAGGTTAGTTTAACCTATCTTCACTTGTACTTGTCACTATAGACTTTATAGACTATAGACTCTGGTCACTACTAGTAAGAGGGTAAGCCAGGGTTCAGGATAGAGCTTTGGTTGGGGTCGAATTAATTTCATGAAATTGAACAAAGTAAACTTATTAATGAAAAAGAAGAACGATAAAATAAGAAATTCGGCGATTAAAAAAATTGATAGGTGATTATGGACACAACTTGTGTGGGAAACTAACGGGCGCAAAACATTGTTATGGGGTTTCTCGCGCCTTATGAAAGATGTACCCAAGATTGAAATTCCGCTTTTAGATTGAAGGGTCAATTTCGGTCGTAAAACCCTGAGATTTTAGAAGAGATAAAACCAACCCTTGATGCTTGTCGTTTATCCAGATAAAATTGATGTTGTTCAACGGCCATCAACCATATATCACGACATTGTGCAGGTGAGAATGCATACCAAACACATGATTTGACTCGGTGAGCTATACTCCTTCGTAACGTGTTCAACCTGATAGATCAGAAAACTAAGTTCATGTCTCTTTCTTTGTCAGCAACTTATGATGAGAAAAACTATCCTAAATGTTCCCTTCTCTAGTCACATTCCTGACATATAAGGCACACTAGCCAGGCGTTTCCTCGTATTTTTCATATTTATAGTGATTAAATCAACAAAAGGAATGCGCATTTTTAAAAACATCAACATGAAACACAAGTAGTGGCTTGTTCGTGAAAACGCGTTCACTTTCACGTGTGCGCGTATCGAAGTATCAAAACGGGAAAATCATTGACAAGAAGAAATCTTGAATGTTTGGTTATTTATCGAAGTAATAAAAAAAAAATATTTTCGTACCTGTTTAAGCTACTGTTTGAGCTTGTCCTATGAAAGGAGATCATAAACTGATTTTACAATAATTTCATTATATTCCATCCGTTAACACTTATACTTGTTTAACTTGCCTGCTGATTTTTTGTTTAATAAAAAGACAAAAGAAGTGAAAATTTAGCAGATTGGTACCTGTGGCAGCAACGAACGAAAAGGAAACTGCTTTCTATTTTATTAGTGAAAAAGTTTTTAAATTGCTGCTGAAAATTTTGAGTAAAGCATAATCTTTCGCGAAACCTTTTCCGTTGAAAATTGTTAAATTTTGCATTAGAAACTTAAACATAGTTTAATATCAACAACTTTTAAGTTTTAAGAATCAGGAAAAAACTACTACCATACCTTGGCCCATCGTCCCTATATTCCAGCGTAAACTTTTTATCTCTATAAAACAAATTTTCCATTTGACTCCATGAAAACCTCTACAAATAGAAAAAGGAAACATGTTAAGATCATCAGAAACATTGTTCTTTCATATTTTATTATAATATTTGATTTATTCATTAGGATTTGGCACATAAATTTCGCTGATGACAACAGTCCGTGGGTGGGTTTGTGGGTAGTAGTAGGCTATAACACATATTCTGAATTTTTTCCCCGCTTTTCGAACGAAGAAAATTAACTAAAAACACGGGAAAGCCATGGGAAAAGAGTAACTCGTCGAAGGATTTCGAAAAATGATTAGAGCTATTTGAATTCACCTAAAGCTGGACTTAAATGATTGTTTGTTTGCCGTCATCTGACCGACTCTACTTGAAAGGGCCCGACTGAAATTTTTTTTTTTTTATTTATTTTTATTTATTTTTTTATTCTTCAACAATATAAATAATAATCTTTAATTTATAGTAAGATATTTGTTTCCAAAATTGCGACCAAAAAAAAGTTTTTCCTGACCGACCGTACTTTTTTTCTTATAGTCGGGTGACGGCAAACCAACAATCATTTAAGTCCAGCCTAAGTGAACGAATTTTTAATATTCAAATTTACCTTCCGCGGCATATTTTTATCATGGAAATCATATTGAGCACAACCTTTGTGGCTTAAACCCAATTTCCATGGGATTTGTTCTTTATCCTAAGTAAATTAATAAAAAAATTGTTGTTAACTAAATATACAAGATAATTTTGTGTCTAATTACCGCACTCCTTCACTCAATAAGATATTTGAGAATTCTTTTAATTCCTTGTTCCTTTCAGAACTTGTCTTAATAAGCTTCTCCAGGTATCTAAGAACTACCAAGGGGATAATCAAAATAGAAATTGGAGAACTTTGAACCTTACTGGCTTTTAACTACGTGGGAAAATGTCTTTGATAATAGTCGTATAGAAGGTGGCGTAAATTAATGCCATAATGGATTATTTGAAACTGTAATCATTGTTTAAAACTGAGCCCTGTAACGCGGGCACGTGCTACATTTAGATTTTATCAAATCTAAGGTATTTGAAAGATGCTTTTAGACTTGAAACAGACAAAAACATACATTATCGTCACCGCAAATCTTAATATGTTAAGAATATAAATGATAAGAAAACCAAACATAACGTCATTGGAAGCAACCGCAGCAATGCCAATAACAACAACACAGATGACGTAATCATATATTACTTACCTTTACGTCATAATAATGGACTCCATACATTGGCAGTGACTCAACTATCCTTAAATACCTAGTAAAGAAAATATTTTGTATATAAAATAGACGTTAACTACTATGATTAGACACAAAAAATTAGTAACATAAACGCGCGTGGGTCGTTTAAAATTAGATTACCGCTAGGATTAATTCTCAAAGAAATAGATTTATGTAGTTTAATTCACTTTATTAGTATCAAATGTTCATAGTAACAATCTAATGTTTTTAAATGAATGAATAATGTAATTAATGATGACATTACCCTATGACGGCATCTCCCTTTGTCATTCCGTCAAGCTTCTTGTATTCATTGACAATTTGTTCCTCGCTAAAAACAAAGTATACAATTGACTGAAAACAAAGGAATTTGATGTAGCACAATCTCATAGAATAACATTGTTGCTCGAGCCTTTTGATTTTGATACTGAATTCGCCATTCGCGATCCATTTTTTCTCCTTAATTTAATTGAATTCACGAATCAGTTGGAACCACGTGTTATTTGTGCCCGTTTTAACTAATTTTGTAATTTATTTTTTTGGTGTAAGAAACTCGGGAAATGCATTTTTAGATCATTTTTCAAATGCACCAAAATCGGCAGCGAACGTTGTCGGGTGTTCCCTATGAATTTGACGTGCCCTTTAAAAATTGACGTGCCCTATGAATTTGACGTGCCCTATGAATTTGACGTGCCCTTTAAAAATTGACGTGCCCTATGAATTTGACGTGCCCTATAAAATTGACGTTCCAAACGGCTTTCTTATTTTAACCGGCCATCATGTCATATTTAATTTCGTTGTGATGTTGTAACTACTGTAAGCATCATAATCCTTTTGCAAACTAACATTATATTTATACAAGGCTATTCAAATATAAACAGTGTCACTATCTTTCAACCCCGGGTTGTTATTTTCCAACCCAGAGTTTTATTTGTTCTTACCAATACGTTAAAGTGGGATGCTCTTGTAAGGTTTTCAATGGAACAACATCCAAAGTTTTTAAATCTGCTAATGCAATAGCATCGCTTACATAATCTCCATGCGTCGCCTATAAATACAAAAAGGTACAGAAAATATTAGCGGACACTCGACTTAACGGACTCCTCAGCATGGGCTTTTCAATTTTCAAGCAATTTTCCTCAATTTTGAATTTCTAATCAAAATATAGAAAAAGAAAGTGCAAGATATAAGAGTGCATCTTTCCTTGCGTGACTGAAAGGAAACATTTTTGATAAGAAGGAAATATCTACTGTCATTAAGGTATTTATTACTGAAACTTTCATAATAAGATTGACGACTCTAAAGAAAAGACAAGTCCCATATTTCACGGAAATTGAATGAGACCCTTAACGGAAACATAACGACTTAAATAATACGGCCATTCCAGCAGTCAAAATTTGAACATGACTATTTCAAGAAAACGGGAAACAAGGGACATATTTGACATGCCACAGGAAACAAGTATGAAGCATGAACTTTGTTGAAGCAAGCATATTTTGATTATTATGGCCCTAATTGAAGTTTCAACTAAGTAACATCTTGTCAAAAAATGTTATAAAATGTTTAAACTATTTTTTTCAAGTCAGACCAACAAATAATAAACTCCCAAGGGAAAGGTCGATAAACCGCGATTCGTACTGTTCGCCCGATACCGAATTAAGGTAGGATGTGCCAACTGAAACCTACTCACCTGCAACACATGGGCAGCTAATTGAAACACGGTTTCGCTATCACACTCTAAAACACCCTACGAGAAACAAAAAGGAACCCTTGATATCGTATGTTCTAGACAAATAGTTGAAATAGCATGCATATATTTAGAAATGTCTGTTTTGTGGCCAATAAAGGAAATCAATGACGGATACCACTTCAATGAAAACAAATATGAACTAACCTTAAATATATGCAGTCTACATTGTAGATAAAATAATTCCACTGTTTTATTATCTTTTAAAATTGTGATAGTATCAATATATTTCCTAAAAAAAGAGAGAAAAAATGAAACTAAGGAAACAGACAAGGAAATATAACTTTTTTTTTCAAAAAACATGCAACGTTGTTTTACTTTCACTTTGAACGTGACGCTTTTTTGACCAAAATGATAAATGTTTAAATGACACGTTCCACCTTTTCCATAAAGGGACGTGTTCTTAATCCTAATGTGGTGCGGTTGTTATTTGAAATTTTGCCTCCCTCCTCTTGTAGGTCGAGAGAAAATCAGACGTTTTCATAGTACAAATAAGAGCTTGTGATGCCAGGCCTTTGAGCCCCTTCTGTCTCAGGAAAATGCAAAAAAATAAAACCATACTTTCGTAAAATAAAGCATATCTCGAATCTCAAGGGACAACTTAAATCGATTAAGCTAATTTATTCAAATTTTGATACCAAAAGCTGCCGACTAATACGCATATTCCACTCTGATTATTCGCTCCTGAGTATTGAAATCTTTAAAGCTATATTTGATATTGAATTAATTTACTTTGGATTTATATATTTGACTTGCATTCAGATGGCAGTATTATACATTTTAAACTTATGTATGAGCACATTGCGAAATATAAAAGCAAACAAATCTATATAAATTACTATTTAATGAGAATAAAAATCAGGTTCTATGGAAATAATTTTAAAAGGTAATCTCATTTAGCTAAAGCAGATGGGTGGCGCGTTATCGTATAAGAAAAATAAGAAAAAATCATAAGAAAGAGAACAGCGTATGGGATTATGTTATGATAGCAAAGCCTCCCAGCTTTTAGTTCCCAGTTCATACCTATGCAAGATAAAGAAATCAGAAAAGCAACTTCGTGGCCCCTCAAAAGAAAAATCAAAAGTTCAGTCCTTGGCCTAAATTTTCATCGGACAACAGCTACCTGAAGCTTTGGAAAAATTTCAAGATTAGGAGCCGATAAAATCGCCTTGATTATTTCAAGTTCAAAAGACTATCAGTTGAAGTTTATTTTGATATATCGAGAAAACTCTGGAATCCGAAAAATAATAAGAACACTTACTTGATACCAAAATGAAGAACAACTGGAGCGTTCTTCGGGAAATCATGATCAATTACTTTTTTGTCTGCTCGAAGCCAATAACATGCTTCCCTAAATAAGAATAAAATAAAAAGAAATGAGAAATGAAGAACGAAACATTCAAAAATTTATTTATCTTGGAAAACAAGATGATTGACACAGGCTCTGTTTATTTCGAATGCTAAAGGGTACAAAAGATAATTAGGGCTTGGTCAACGCTGCTGCAGGTATTTCTTATCAAGCTCGTGATATATACTTTGCATATGTTTGCAGTAGATAAGAACATTGTCATGGAGACACGTGGGATAATAAATCATTTGAAGTTAATGGAAATGCTATATCTTCCACGAGGGCAAATACGTACATTGTGAAATCGTTGAATTTACATGGTCAAACTTAACACCTTTCGGGGTATTCATAGAACGAAATCGGAAAGTTTTTGATAGATTGGGATAGTTTTCAGTTTTACAAAAGCTCATATATCAAATAAGCGTGCACAAAAATAAACTTTTTTCCTTGTGGTTAGTTTAATCGAATTATTTTTAAGCGTAAAAGAAATCAGCCAAAGACTTCGCTTTAAAAGTTAAAAACCACGAATAAACTCTCGCGCCTGCTCGTGCTCGTCTATATTTTGTACTCCTGCATAATGGAAAACTACCGAGACAGTTTTAGAAATGTTTACTTTCAAAATGCTGATCTGATTAAGTTAGGATCATTAACAAGCAAGTGTTCATTTCCTTCAATAAAAAAGGTTTCATAATGAATTAACAGAACATTTTAAAAGCAATTATGAACGTACTCATTATTAGGTAACTACTTATCTGAAGAAGAGAGAGCTGACATAAATTTACTAAAATATTCTGTGATTCATCACAACGGCCTAGTTATCATGGTAAAACTTAGATTGAATTTAACAAATTCCAAGGAGCTTTGCTTCTCATCAATTTTGTTTCAAATGAATGAATATTGAAATGTAAAAGATACAAGACGTCTGACAAAGGAAAAACTAGAGATGAAATGTTGTCGCGAATTTCTAACTGTTTATAGACCAACATGTTATTATGTGTTGAGGATGTTCATGACATGAACTTGTCAATCAAAACTTTGAATAGTGTGGGAAAACAGACAAGCAACGTGTCATTCGACAGTTTCTCCCCTGTTGTTTCAATAAAGCTGTGTTATATTGAAATGCTTGTTCACACAGTACCAATGGCTTGCTTTTTTATCTATTACCTATAAGCCAAAAAGTCGGCCCTTAGTGACAAAATTTTGCCGGTTGAAAAAAATAGTTTCAAGCTCAGAAAATTTTATGTCTTTAAAACAACACAAGAGAAAATATTCGTACGATTTTGGTGTCAAAATCAGGATTTCAAAAATTGAGGTTTTGTCACTTTGGGCCGACGAACAATTCAGTCCGATGAAAATCTAGGCCAACTTTTTCTTGGCTGATAAGGTTTATTTGGCCTCTATCTTCTTTAACAAGTTACAGTTGAAGAAATTTAGCTGAAGCTTTACAGAAATAAACGTAAGCCTCGTATAGGATGTTACAGCAAATGTAATTGGCAATTACATATAAAAGTTTTCTACTTCTTGTACACTGATGACAAAATAATTACCCACAACAGGAAGTTGCGATAAAAAAACATGACTGATTATTGATTGCCTATTACCATGGTAAAATTCTTTTAATGCTAAATTTTTTAAAGGATTAAAACATGAACATTTTATTTTTAAAGCTTGATTTTGCAAAGCAAGGGATATGATAAGATTTATATTTTTAATGCTTGATTTTTCTAAGAAAAAGATATCATGATTTATGCTAGATTTTTGTAAAGCTGATACGACAAGATAATAATATAGATATGTTCGTTTTAAACTAGGCTTCCTTTTCCTCTCTTTAAATCAAACACAGAGAAGAAGTCATACGAAATTTTACGCTACTTTATATCATGAATAAATATTCTGCTGGGTGAAAATTAACTTTAGAATTGAAACCAAAAATGAAATAATAATTTTTTTTATATAAGTGAATGATAATTTGATTTGATAATTTCTGCAAGTATATTATCCTCACATGTAATTTCTTAAATAAAAAAGAAAACCCCTGTATTGTAAGTTAAATGCCAACATCTGTATGTATTAAATTCTTCAAGATGCACTCATTTTGTATAAATAAAATATGACAGTGGCTGGCTGGATGAATATGTCATTGTGAAACATGGCAATTCAAGTGTTTGAATTATTAAATATACAGTAGCAAGTTAGAATGAGTCTCTTTAAAAGCTTACATCAAAAGCCAGCCTAACAGAGAAGCCCTTTATTATACAAAGTATTATTTAGATCAGTAAGAATGAGATTATGAGACTTGGTCGACAACTGTATGACCAAAGATAAATTCAACAATAACATATGCTTTGAAAGAAAATTCGATTTAGGTATAGGGATTATTTCTTTGCACGTAACACAGCAGTAAAAAGTGCAGCTTTTTGTAAATTCATAATCTTTAGTAGAAAAGTGATCACTTTCTCATTGAAATTTTTCCCTTTAAAGTACGTACCTGCTGTCATGAAAATACAGTCCAAAATATTCTTTCTCTTTCAAATTAAAATGTGAAGCAACAATATCCAAAAGTTCAGTTGTTAAAAGCCTCGACTAAAAAAAGAATGAAAATGTAACTATCACAATGAAACAAAATGAAGCCCTGTTATTGTCATTAAAAATCAGTGTCAGCATTTAGCACCATATAACAAGACATTTTTTCATAGAATTCAAAGGACAAACATTAAAAAATGTTGTCCTTCGATGCATCAAAAGCAATAAAGACCTCTTAAATTTGAAGTTCCTTTCCATGGTACTGTATAAAAAAAGACAAGTTTTATCTGTCAGTGTAGAATGTTATCAAAGTACATACTTGTAAAGGGATATCTAACTTTCTTTCATCCAGTGTATATACATGACATCGTTTGATCTCATTTGATGCTACCATATCTCAACTTGGTCATCAATCATGAGGGATTCTTTTTATATCTTCCTGATTTCATTCTAAAAAAGTTAATTCAAAGTTAAATAAACATAAATGTTGTCCAACTTTATATCGAAAGTTGGCAAAGTTTTCAAAATGACATTGATACTGGATTCTCTTACATAAAAACATGCATGCAAAATGATGCATATTTGTTGAATATGATTTGTTTTCTTTTCAGCAAATAAAAACCTTTTCTACATGCCATATAAAACAAAATCTGATTCATACAAGTGACTACATCTATATACTTGAAAACAGATATAAACCTTCTCCAAGCATGACTCCTCCTATTTAATTAGATCTAACTTAACACATTTTATGGGAAAATCAGTGATTCATAAACATGTAACATTGTGATGAAAACCGATACACCTTGCATCTATATAGCTCTTAATAAGAATAAATTGAAGCATGTTCATAATTGAAAGAAACCCTTTAGTATATTTACTATTTGAAGTACTTTTGAGCACTTTTCATTTTCAGACAAATGTCATAATGCAATTATTCATTTCATTTCCCCTTTGTCCTTTTATATATAATTCTTATATTGCAAAATGAAATAGATATAAAAAGTGTGTTTAACTTTGGATCACCTGTTGTCTTATTTCAAATTTAGTTTATCAGGCTTTCTGTACAAATCATGTAACAAATAAGCAACTTGAAAAGATAAAGTCTTAACTGAAGAAGTAAAAAGAACCATCCAGCTTTTTTTCAAGATAACCACAAAAAACCTAAAAGCATTGGAACCTTCAAAGATAAATCTATATTAAAGACATTTTGCACAGGGAAAATTACAGAGTGGAGGACAAAAAACCTCATCTGTGATAAAATATCTGCACAGAAAAACTGTCAAATTTATTTCCAAATAAGTTGAAGTACGATTCAAATTTCAAAAGAAAAAAGTATTTAAGTCCCAATTAGAGACATTATCAGATTAACAGATAAGCATCAAATTACAGAAGCTAAATTGATCTAAATTAACTAACTGATGAATTTGAAATACAATTTGATACTGAAATTAATCTAAACACAGAAAAGCAAATAATGAAAAAACGAGGATTTCACGAACCAAATCGTATACTTTATCTCTCAGAATAATTTATCAATTTTTGAAATTTTGATCACAAAATACTTTCAAAACTCTGGCTAGATGCAAATAATTAGAAGATGGCACCTATTCACTAATTGCTACAATCTATGTTAGCAGAAATAAGCATACAAGAATTAATAATCTTAGCAGAAAAAAGCAGACCTTTGAATCAATAAAAAGATAGATGGGAGACCCGTCGCGATCTTCCTTCTTCTCGTATAATATTCGAAGGGAAGAGCGACGGGTGAAATAGAGGA
>JAUBWS010128516.1:0-22131 GCA_032270445.1 Darlingtonia californica
TGCTTATACGCGTTATGCTTATAACAAAAACATGTAGCAGACCAACACTTCTTAGGAGCAACGAAGGAAATGTTGATGGCCTTAGCTAGGAAACTAAGCCAGTGATTTCTTTCCCTTTCTTCTTACTTTTTACCACCTTCCATCTTTCGGCTGATGTTTTGGAAGAATTGCGTACTTGGTTGACGGTGGTAGAGAGAAATGCGGAGTTTCTCAGTTTTCCTAAAGAACAAAAGCGATACTTTCAATACGGGTAAATATGAGGTGTTGTTCTGCTAGCGCGCAGATTAGCACAGAAATTGGCAAAATGATGATTTTTTGGCCAAAAATTACAAAGAAATTTTTTCGGGAATTAAATTTTGTGGACAACCGAATTTTTGCATTTCACGAGAAAAGAATTTCGCGGAAGACATCAAAAACCGCAAAATCTGCGAAATTCAGTTTCTTTACGTAACATGAAACGGTCAAATTTTGATCTACTTTTAATGTATCCACTGAATCTGTAAGAATATACAAACTAGAGCCTTCAAAATTTCACTTTCAAACGGGGAACCGACCATTCAGAAACTAAATTTCGTTGGTCTATAAAATACACACAGTAAAGGAAATTTAAGACGGACTACATTGTTAATTCTGAGACTTTAAACAAAGTAGTGACTGTGAGTCGGAAAGGGCCTATACGGAGACAGAAAATCCCGGCGCTTAAAGGCAGAACATTTTGCAAAAAAATAACCGTTCGTCCGCAAAGATTTATTCCGCAAATTTGGAAGAAACAATCGGGGATAAAAAAATCGGGTGAAAATTTCGCAGGGTTTAAATTTAGTCGAGGAAACATTTAGTCACTTTTTAAAAAAGAGTCACTTTATTTGTCACTTTTCAAAACAATTGGTCATTTTTCCCCGATTTATTTTCTCGATAGGTAGGTCGTCCACTTTTTTAAAGACCGTTTCCTATGCAGTGCGTGAATTTTCTCTTAAATTTGTATTATTTGAGATGAATATATAATATATAGTATTGTATCCAAAATTGCTTTCACTTTTTTACTGAAGATGGCGTAAGCCGAAAAGCTTATAATATACATTTGTGTTGTTATAAATTTTTTGAACATTTTAACATGGCAAACAATTTTAATATAGATGAATATAAGTTCTACAAAAATAAATTCCACAAATTTCGAAGAAACCTAGTCATCCGGTATTTTGTCTATTTTATGCTGATGTCAACACTTTGAATTGTTGTCCTCAGTGCTTTAAATCAACCTTACTAAAAACTTTCAAAAAATGGTATGATTTGTAGGATTTCGGTAATCCGTTACTGAGTTATTTCACTTTGAATATTGACAAAATTGCAAAATCTTTTTGAACCACCTCTTTTCATGAACTTTTTTGATAAGCATAAGCTTTTCTTATCGCCTTCAAAATTTGACTTTTAAAGGGGGACCGTTGGCAGCTTTTCCACCCCCATAGAAGGACTCGTAACGATAGATTGACCAAAAACGTTTTATTAACATCCACGATGTCTTATAGGGGAGATCCTAAGGATTTCAAAAAGGTATAATTTGTCTGTCTACCTCTCAGATTAGGCAAAAACGCTTAGATAGGGCATCCATAGAGTACGTACGAAGTAGAAATCGCAAATTTCTGACCCCCTCCTCCTTGTACACAATGAAACAATAGAAATGACGTTATAATAGGTGTACGCATTGGGCTTGACTCCCCTCCCCCATCGATAACTAAAAGTTTCCACTCATTGTCGCTAAGTAGAATGTGATTTTGAACCACTTAGTGAAATAAAGAAAATCAGCAAAAAACTCTCTCAACTTGCGATATTTCAAAAGTACAACCAACGAGATTGGATTTTCACGATGAAACGCTCATATCGGTGAGATTTATTATTATTTATTATTTAATTAATTATTCGTCCGTTAAATATTTTCGTCAGTTAAAAGTTTTAAAATATTCCGTCACTTTTAACCGACGAATTTTTCACCGGCAAGGTATCACCACAATGCATCTTTCTGAACAACTTCAACATTTATCCATTTCGGTGTTTTTCTTTATTTTATCTTGTTCATCTGTCTCGTGATAACTTTGTTGTTATGTCATACCTTCTTCTATATCTTTCTCTATTATCTCGTCCCATGAAGAGTTCATTTCTTCATCACCTCTGTTTTATGTTTTTTTCGCTGCAACCAAGACATCATGAGTTGAAAGAACATTCAACTTTGGGTCCAAAACTATTACCGTCACTGGGCTTTCAAGATCGATCTTTGCAATTATTTTGTAAAAGCCATCTTCATCTTTTTCATCGTTCATTGAGCATAATTGAATTTCGTTCACGAAATCCGTTCCGAAAGAATCATTCTCGTACTCTTTGTAAAGTTTCGCCGGTATACGACGGACACCGGCTTTTTGCATGATCCACTTACATTGACTCATTTTCATCACAGTCAAATGTGGAGTTAATTTCTCATTTTTGACGTTAACATTCATTTCGCGAAAGGAAGTTTTTAATATACCTACGATCGAGTTTAAGATGGATAAAGGTTCATTTTTCAACAGAGATACAAACAATACTTTTCCTCCAAAAGTTCCCAACTTTTCAAAATTTAATTCTAAATTATCGCCGACATTTTTTAACAAGTTCGAGAGCTCACTTGTAGAAAGGCTCATTGCATCAATGGCTCGTTGTTTATCATCATCATCAGACAAAGACATTACAAAAAGTGTCAGATGCAGAGTAGAAATTGGAACAAAACAATTCTCCATAATCTTCTTCTCTTTTCGAATGTGATCCTGAATGGCTGCAACTTTTTCATGAATTATAGCGTCCCTGATTCGTACTGAGAGAAAATGATTCGGTCTTTCAGTTTCTTTCTTGGTCAAATGATTGTTACTCTTTTTGACGTCACTTGCACCAGGTTCATCTTTGGAACAAAAATCCTCAGCAACAACTTGCTTGTTCTGACCAGACATTGACATTTTAGTAATGTAATTTCCTTTATTTCTAATTGATGAATAGAAACAAAGTCTACAAACTTTTTCCAATTTTGATTTACAACGAAGATTTACGGATATCAAACGAAGTTTAAATTGAATTGAAAACCTTCTTGACAACCAAATACATAACATACCAAATCCAAAGTAACTTATTTATGCAGCTAAAATACATAAAATACATATATTTACACTACATGTCACAATAATAAGCAGATATTTCAATATACGACATTGCTAGATATTCTAGTCCGTACTATATTTTGCTTATCATGAAAGTTTTTCTCAATTGTAAACGGAGGGAATAATCGTACAGGAGTGAAGTAGAAGCTAGAATTATTAATCATACGGTATAGGATAAACGTGCAGGGGTGATAATTTGTCAAAATTAATAATCGTATTGGATATTTTAATCATATAGGGGTGCTTTAGTATGGGAGACACAAAGTATTCTGAGACACAATTTTTCTTCTAATTTACTGATTCATTAACATTGAGTGTGTCGTTTGCAACATGAAAGTCACACTTTATTAGCACAATTAACATGCATTTCAATGTTACAAACAATAAAGTTTTGGTAAATGGTCTACACATAATGTGCTTTTTCACTTTTTTTAAAACAATGCATGCAAGAGTGCAAAATTAATAATTGTACAGTACGATATAAACGTACGGGGCGAAATTCGGCTCAAAAAAAATAACGTACAGGACCTTATAAGGATCGTACAGGGGGAAATTTGACCGAAAATAAATAATTGTACATGTACGATTATTCGGTACCCAAGAGTATTCAAAAGATTTTCAAACTTCCCGGGACGGTTATTAATTTTGGAGAAAATCTAAGTTCAACCACCCCGTTTATTTTAAAACTTTTTTCACTAACCCCTCTTATTAAGGACACTTTTTTCAGAAAATTCATTATGAAAATTTCCACTATTTTTGCACCTATCATTAAAACATGGATAAATTTTTGCGATATTTACTTTTGCGATTCAATGATTAAAAAATTTGAGTTTTGCAGTATTCATTTTTGCGATTTGGGTCTGCAAAGAAAATTTTGAAGGATTTATTTTTGCGAATCTAATATCAAACAAACATTTTTAAACGTATTTTGTGGAGGTTTTCAGGATAAACTTGAGCAATTTTTTCGATTTTTATTATTGCGAATCACAATTTTTGAATATTTTGCGGGATTTATTTTTACGATTTTAGGCCAAAGTCGCAAAAATAAGTACCGCAAAAATTAATACAGTACGATTTAATCCAAGTTTCATTAATACTCTTAAAGGTAGCTTACTGCTGTAGACTTCGTTTTATATTTTAACCCTCCTTGTGGTGGTGTATTGTGTTAGAGTCAGATAAATTGCGACAATTTTTGAAAATTCAGGGGGAAAGTTCCACCCACCCTGTTTATTTACTTTCAGCCCAAATTCTTCCTACCCCCATTTATTCCAACCATCCCGTTTATTTTTTTTGGGAAAAATTTCCAGTCACCCCGTTTATTCCGGACACGATTCAAGAACAAAAAAATATTTTTTTTAAAGTAAAGAGACTTCTTAAATAACTTTTTGTGTCTTATGGCCTCAAAACTACACTGGAATCACTTCCCAGCCGGCACAAGATGTATAAAAGACGTCTTTGAAGGTCTGATTTAAATCTTCTTCAAGAAGAACTTATTTAGACGTCTAAAATACGTCTTTGAGAGTTATACTTTGCAGGTAGGTTGCCTTATTCAAGATATCTAAAATACGTCTAAAAGTTGTTTCTTAAAGGACTCTTTTCATGTCTTTTAAAAAACAACTTAAATGAGTCGTTGCAAGATGCCTTTTCTTCTAACATACACAGAAAAAACATCTTTAATGTACGATTTGTGCTTCGAACGACGAATTCGAACGTTGGAACCATAATCAGAGAAGAAAACTAAGCTTTTTGAAACCAGTTGAAAGTTGAAAAAGAGGTTGCTGCAAAGGTTAGCACGTTGCTTCACTTAAATTGTTATTTTAGTTGTATAACTTTAACGATACTTAATTAATCTTTCATGCACAGTTGTTTTTTTCCCAGAGAATTTAGGGTTCTAGTTTTCATAGCGTGCAGACATATAAGGCTTTTGAAGTCATAGGAAGAAGCTTATTTAACTGGGCCACACATATCTAGACTCCACGAGATGACCATATATTACCGACATCTGTGTATCACGCCAATGCTATCAAGTTGATCTCTTTGAACGGTTAGTTCTTGTTTTTATTCAAGTTATTATTTTACAAAGATTGCTGCAAACTGTTAATCAGAACAGGATGAAATTCCAAAATCAATGTAGTGCTTTTATGTACAATTGATGATAAAGCAACTTTTTCAGATTTTTCCTAATAGAAAAACAATGGCCAGCATGGGTACATAGGCTTACTTGAAAAAGTTTAATTTTTTTCTATTTCAACTTTTCAAAGATTTCTCTATTTTTTCAGATTTTTTCCGGCGGCAGGAATTGTTTCAGTTCGGAATATTTTGTAATTTTCTTGGCCTTTTGATAATTTTTCTTTGTGACTTTTTAGACTCAAACCTTATTGTAAACATCGCGACTTATAAGAAAAATTCTTTATAAGAAACATGCTGTCCGTGAATCAAACTGCTACTAACAATGCGCCTGTACGTGCATTTCTAGTCAACGAAACGAGAGAACCTCTGGTACAAGGCTACAGGGGTGCTGTTGTCTAGAAACAAAATAACGTGCTCTCAAATAGCCTCAATCAATCGGGTTACATACAAGTTATATACTTAGGCGTATAAACTTTCATCCAAAAATTAATGTCTTAGCCAAATGGGATGTATGCACGTTAACTCGCGTAATGCTTATTTAATCTCAAATGAAATAAATAAATTGGAAACAAGCAGCCTAGACCAGAAGGGTCAAATCAACTAAACAAAATATAACAAAATCTCTAAATAGAATCTTAAGAAACTAACTAGCATTAAAGTCCCGTAATCACCCTGGTAGTAACAAGAAACCAAAACGAAAAACTTCAAAAACCAATACAACAGAAATCTCCAAAAACTAAATGTCACGTAAGTAATGTCATCTGTCTCTCTCCCAGAGCTAACACACGAATGAGAAAAAACGCCTTAAATCGTGTCATGAATCAAATTAGAGGTGCATCCGAGCGTGAACGGTAATGTAATGTAATGTAAAATTCATTTAGTGTTGGTATTGTGATTATTAAAAAAAAAAACTAATAAAAACCAACAAAAAAAATAAAAATTTAACAAAAGAGATAAAAAGATAAAAACTACAAAATAAAGTTATTGGCATATGACACTAGTTTCGGCCCAGGCCTCCAAGAAATGCCGGTCAAGTTTCATTGAAACAGTGTATTGCAGCTGCAAAATCTTTCTCTCAATAATTTTATCCTGTTTTTAAAATGACCAACGGAAATAGACTGTTTTTAAAAATCTCTTGGTAATCTATTCCACATTTAACTTGCCAAAATAATAACAGAGTGAGTACCGTACGTGACGGTTTTCATAAGTGGTAGAATTAGCTGTTTACCAGGTCGAAGAGTGTATCTGCAAGTTTTTGGAGAGAATAACTCCTGCATTATGGGCGGTTTTATACCATTTAAAGACCTCCGTGAGCAATTTTTGTATGTGTTTAATATGAAACGCAACCTCATTTTCAAGAGTATGTAAATCCAGAAAAGAAGACTGAAAATCGCCATGAATTGTTTTAAGGGCTCTATGATGGACCTTGTCGACTTTGGATTTGGTATAACTATCACAACCCATCCAAATCCTTAATCGCACAAATTTTCGCGCGGATTTAATTTCGCGAGGTAAAAAAAATCGTATTTCGCGAGGATTTAATTTCGCGAGTTTGGTCTTTTCAGAAATTTCGCGAGGATTTAATTTCTCGAATTCAGCCTTTCTAAAAATTTCACGAGGATTTGATTTCGCGAATTTCGTCTTGCTTAAATTTTCGCGAAACACATTTCAATATCGTAAGAAATGGTAAGGAAAGACATAAAGTGATTTATTGTCATTAGTATGCTGAACTATGCCATTTCTTCTAAGTTAAAAGTCAAAATCTCTATTTACAAATCCTTTTTTTAATCCTCAATTCAAAAAAGACGATTTGGATGAGGCCCCAGTAACTATCAAATGAGACTAAATTTGAATAATTTACTTATATACTTTACTATAGTTTATCAACATGAAACATTTGTTACTGTTTTTTTTGCGTATTTGGTACGTTTGCCTAAGAAAATAAGGAAACAAAAAAAATTGATTTTCGCGATTTTACGATTTCTAAGAATTTCGCGAGGATTTAATTTTGCGAATTTAAGGTTTCCAAAAATTTTGTGCGGATTTAATTTCGAGAATTTACTGTTTCCAAATATTTCGTGAGGATTTAATTTTGTGAATTTGGGCTAAAAAACGGATCAGACGTGATAAAAAATGCGGAGAATACACAATTGAACGATTCGACACACGAAGTGAAGTCTTTAGTTTCACAAAGTACAATAATCGATATATAATGAATTGAAAGAAGCGTTAATATTTTATATCAAAGTTAATTTTAAACAGGAAATTTATCCGAGGCTGACTTTATATTTGTGATGTTTGTATGTATCCATGGAGAAGATGTGAAGTCAGGACAAAAGAGACAAGAGTAGGCTGCATATTTTACGGTTAAGAAACAAGATATGATTAATTTTCAGTGTGTATATAATTAGTTTTTTGATGAAAAAAGAATTATTTTTATTCCATCTGCTTAACCACGGAAAGTTTGAATGTATGATATACAGGGTGTCCTGAAAAAACAGAGCCCGTACTTTATGCAACTATATCTTTTTAAAATTTATAGCTAAAAGATTTTTATACCAGAAAGAAGAAAATGTTATGCTCTTTTCAAATATATCATTCTTAACTTTATATATAAAAATATTTGGACCAATATTAGAATTCTGAACATGAGACATTTCAATGAAATCTATAACGATCAATTAAGAGAAAGTTGAATGGAGATTAATGACCCTGTTAATACAAAAAGTAATTAAAATCGCAACTGCAAACAGAACGCTAGATTTACATTTAGATGATTTTCTTGTTATAAGAATGATTTTTTGAATTAAGAAAATTCTAAACAAGAAATTTTTTGATAAAACTTGCCATTTTACACTTAACACAGCAACAGAAAATAAGACAGCTCAATGTAAACAAAAGAATTATACCTCATTAAAGTTTATTGATCTTTAAGAACTTAATGATCGAGGAAACCTGAATATTTCCTGAAGAAATTCATTTCACAAAGAAGAATATATATTTTTGAAAAGCTATCTTTCTAATGGCATAAAAACCGCAAAGAATGAATAACAACCTAATAACTTTCAGCCTTCATGAGATATTGGCATGATACTGGAAATGGCATAGCCATATAGCATAAGGACAAATCCTTTGTCCTCTGACTCTGCCACAATACACCCTAGTTTTCAATATTTCAGCAAACAGAAGTAAACAATACAATTTTGTTAAGACTTTTTTAGAGGAGAAATCATGTTTTCTCGCATTTCTCATATAAGTTGTATGGTAATGACTCTTTTATCATTTATGCAGTGTTAATTTTCCTGCCTTGGTAGGTAGGAATTCTCATGTTCCCTCCCCATCTAAGCTATATATGTGTTTTAAAGCCAACCTTTAATTTCTTTGGTTATACTCTAGGCCATAGCTCATTTTGTTTAACTTACTTGTTTTGTGTTAATGCTTATCTTGTAACTGTTTCTTCTCACTTTATTATATTGTTGTAAGGTTTTTGTTCCTAATTTTAAGTTTTTACAAAATGTACTAAACAGTATATACCTTTGAACTAATGAATGGCTAGAAAGCCTCTTAAAGGCAATTTTCAATCTCAGGTTTTTATTCAATGTACATCTGTACATAGACATACACAAAAAGAAAAGAAACTTAACTATAAAAATTTCTACAAATTTTCAGGACAGGAAATGTTTTTGTCTCAGATCAGTTGAGATACAACTTTCACTTCTCATTTACATATCTGATACATGTAAAATTGGTTATATGTATCACATATATTGCAGATTTCTCTTTCTGTCGTCATTTAAATTGAAACAATAAATATGAATGCATTCTCCTAAATGCCTTGCTGTAGATAATGTCTGGTCATGTCTTTGACATCGTAATACCAATAGTGGTGCGTAATCAACCCAACGTTTGTTTACTTACCCATATTCAATCGCGGCGTCCTCTTAGCGTCTCGGGTTCAAGCGGGAAATATAAGGTCAAGAAATACTGAAAATGAAGTTGTAAGTTTCTGAAATCCAAACTTTAACTCATACTTTAGTTTTATGGAATTTATCCGTAGGATACTAGGGATGGTTGAATTTAAACCATACAAAATACAAGACTGCTATGGAAAGAAACGTGTTGGTATAACTGCTGCTAACTTCAAAGAGCTGAAACAGAAAGCTAAACCCAAACTAAACTTGGTGAATATTGAATCAGTTTATTTGGAAGATGGGACTGAAGTTGAAGATGAAACTTATTTCAGAACATTGCCAGCTCAAACAGTTTTGATTATTTTACAGCATGGTGAGATTTGGGAAGGATGTAAGTTTTTTGTACTTTTTCTTTCTTTTTCTCTGTCTGGTACATCAAATCAACGCTAATAAATAGAGTGTAAGGTAAGTAAGGGCAGGTTTGGGAATTTTCATGCCAAGCCTGCCCTCACTTACTGTGAATAAATTTTAGATCCACATTTACATTTTCATTAAACATGTGTAGCCATGCCTTAATTAGTCTGATCACAGACCTCGTCATACGATTACAGATTATATACATGTTTAATGAAAATGTAAATGTGGATGGATCTAAAATTTATTCACTGTAATTGAGGGCAGGTTTGGGAATTCTCATGCGCAAGCGCCAATGTTGCTTCACGTGGCGTTCCAATACTGACACTTTACGTTAAAGCTGTTTTTTGTTGTTGCACATTTTCGGCTGGTTTGACTATACTGCATGAGAAGTTTTATAGAATGTGTGAAACTTTTTAAGCGTAAGATATTTTGAAAATGTCCACCACTTTCATATTCTTTCAAATTCCTACTCTCCTATCAAAGTCAAGGAGGAGAAATTAGTCTAGTCTTATCTGTTTGTTTGAATTGTTACAAGAAATTGATAACGAAAGCAAACCAAATCTTGTGGTAGTTCATGTTTTGTAATTTTTGTATTTTCCTACTCACTTAGGTACTTCCTTGTAGATACAAAAAGTATGCATCAAGTATATTTCAATTATTAAGATCATTAAATATATTGCAAATTGATTAGTTTTATTGTTGTTGCATTTTTGATAAGAAAACGGTATGAACTTGAAACTTTCACAAAGAATTATGTAGTTTAGATGCCATACTGTTTCCCCTTGCATACTCGGGAAAATACAGTATAATGAAAAGCACTTAACTCAAAATGTTGAAAAGTCACAATTATTTTTCTGAATATTATCACACAGGAATCATTAAACAAACTATGAAAAATCATTTCTTCCTCATTTCCATAAGTTTCAATTGTTCAAAAATTTTTATGACAATGATGTTTTAATTATTTTTCAACTGATCAGGTTGTTTGATTCAGGAAAGATTGAGAAGGATAGAAATTTTGTGGCAAATTTTGTTTGGACAAATTCTTCAAATTTGTTTAATTCCTGTTCAAATTTTGGCAATGTTTTAGGCTACATTTAGCGTTTTACCTAGCAACCGTTTATTTTTCCCTAGCAACCAAGACTATACTATGACAAAATCAGACCCCTCTTTTTTTTTAGAGTTTTGTCCAGTGTATAAATATTTGTATTACAAATTAATTGTTTAAAACAATATTTCAACAGAATTCTCCCTAGCAACCGCTAATGGTGGCTAGCAAGTGGTCGTCGCACAATTTTTTTTGAATAAAATAGAGACAAAAGTTTAATTCTTAATTTATATATGTATTTTTTCCTATCAAACAATCCTAACGGTCTGAACACATCACAACACCTACATTGCTTTGTCATTTTAACCTTCCTTTTTAACTTGTTACTGCTTTTCGTATATTTTGATTAGTTCACATGAATTTCGTGTTTGAACTTTTAACGGATTTGCCTTTTCATTCTGTTAAGATTGCTTCGAACAATCTAACTCTTTGTTCCTCGTTTGATGGAATATCCACTCAATTTAAAGATATTTTTACAATACTTCAACACTAGGACTTACTTTTATTGCATAAAAATTTCATGGTATTAAACGTTCACAGTTCAGCTTATTTTTATTTTTTTTAAACTCAGGCTAGAGTACTAAATAGTGCTGAAAATGCACCCTTTTATATGATCTTAATAACCGTTTGATCAAATTCAAGCGTGAATTTCTGTATGTCTCGTGTGATAGAAATTTCCGTAAAAAGATAAATCAATAAAAAATACAGATCTTGCCTCATTTTTGAAGTATGACAGAAGGATTTTATTTAGTTCAAAGTCTCCTGAGAACGTTAAAGTCGTCAATTCTCAAAATAAGGCAAATTTTTTCTATGGTGAAGTTTCTTTCAAGGAAAGGAATATTCATTAGGATCTCGGAATATCCAGTACTTTTTATAACGTTGGATTAGTCGTTTGCCATATGTACTTACACAATGGAATATTTATTTTGTCACTGCTAGTTAGTCTGTCTAAAAAAAAAGGTAAGTAACTGCATTTGCCTATTATCTTTCTCAGGGTATAGTTGACAAATTTTGGAAAATGACGGCTCGTTTGAAAGGAAATTTAGGGTGGAATAATATCGCGCAAAAAAAGTTGGAGGAGAAAAATATCAAATTTTTGTATGGTTATGGTTTAAGCTTCAAGTATGGCTCATACGAAATCTTCAATCTTAGCTAATTTCAAATATGTATTTGTTTTTATCGTATCTTATACATATTTTCCAAATTTTAACCTATGTTGGCCTATTTTGGCTTTTTTCGGAGGTTTCCGCCTTCATTGAAGGCCTGTATTTTCGAACTATGGAAGTAAATAGCATGATTAGAAAAAAAAGTTTGTATTTTTCATCTTCTTTTTTCTTATTCAATTTGAAATTTTTTTGAAAATATGTACGATAATGTTCTACTCTGAAATACTGTTCGAGCCTGAGAATCTTCTTGCGGCACACATATGTGTCAGATTTTAGCCAGGTTTATTTTTGCGACTTGGGTAGCAGAGAAAAAGATTCACTTTGGCTAAGTAGGCACAATAAAAGATTCCTTTATGTAAAATTGGGGCAATCAATAAGTATGTGATTTCAAATTTTGCGAGGCAGATTGTCGGACCTTATTTTAAGAAATTTTTTTTAGGAGTTTATTTTATTGAAACAGTGGAAGTAGGAAAATATCACTCAATAGATGTTTGTGGAATTTATTTTTTGTGCAGCCCTGTCTCTTTCCATACTGTTTTCTATTGGGAAAGATTTATTGAGTACTGTTTAAAATTATAGATATTAGTTATTTGAAGATGGCAAGCAACAAGATTATTGAGAATGTAGCAATGCGAAATATGACGATATCAAAAATACAAGATCTGCTTCTCGATCCTGAATCACCGGAACTTTATCTCATGATGGATTTCGTCCATACGGTACACTCAAATTTAAGTGCGGAACACGTTGAAGATGATCCGGAATGGTTTGAAGGTTTAACGTTCAATTCAAAGACCAAAACACGCGCAATGCGAGAATCAGCAAAACAAAGAGTTCGTGGTTATCTGGCCAAAACAAAAGATTATGCTGGAAGTACTGTAAGTCATTATGTTTCTCCTCACTATCTTGCAAAAACAACTTACGATATTACTTGAAGTAAACATTTTTCAATAGCCAGCCAGTCAAACTTTGGTTGTTGCCTTTATATACTTAATAGGCATGTTAGTAGACCAAACATTAACGAATTTCTATCTAAAATTTAGCTAATATTTCGAGAAGTTGAGGTCAAACATCGAAAAACACTTCGTTCTAAACCCTATAAACACGCATATTTTTTCTGACCCCTAAAGGGTCCATTTTTTAAGGCTCATACCTCAACAGCATCTTTAGAGTTTGGCACCCATTGTTTTGGAAAAAAAGCAACTTTTTAAGTAGAAAATTCCTTTTATTAATTTATTCGTTCTTAACTTTGTTTAACGTCAGTGTTTTGTAGTTATAAAAACTAATCAACATTGACAGAATAGCTAGCTTGGGCGCGAATGTACCTTGCGAAACAAAAGTTACTTAATTCTCGCTTCCGAAGGGTTAAAACTCTATAGATAAGAATTGAAATGATATTAGCTCAAGCTAAGTCCTCGAGGGTACCGCGAATGAAAAGGTTTTTGGACGATGTTGGCTTATAAACGGCACCGCTGATTGGAACTTTGAACCATTGTGTCTGTTCTGTTTCTGAGAAATTTGTTAACATAACTTGAAAGTGATGTTGGTCAGGACTTTATCATGGATGATCTATTAGTCCATCTGTCAAATAAGTGATAGAAATCAAATAATTCTAAGTCACCTAACCTCGTTTTAAGTTTTGTTGGATATGTATCTTATGATAGGGGATTGTACTTGCCGTGAGATCAGTTGTTCGGCGAAATTAGACAAAATCGATCTTGACATTTTGAATATGACGTATGATCGTAAGATGTGATATGAGTAACAATATGATGTGTAAGGAAAGGACTTTAAGGAAAGTAAGGAAGGTATGCTTCATATGGTGGAATTTGTCAGGTCTAGAATTAGTAATCAGATCTAACATTAGTTGATGACCATTTCGGGGAGAGAACATCAAAATGACAGAACGTTATGACTCCCCAGCAGCATGATCAGATGCCACCATAGACTCCGAAGAAGCAGAATTGGAAGAGGAAAAGATTACGAGAAAAAATAAAGAATAAATAAAGAATGGCATCCCAATGATCGTGAAATGCCACAACGAAAAACAATAAACCCTAAATCAAACAGGAAAGAAAAATTGAATTACCTCGTCGAAAATAAGAGTTAGACACCGGTAGTTTTGCTATTAAGAATTATTGGTGCAGTAGTAGATCAAATATTGAAAAAAGAAAAAGAAATTGTATATATACAGTGTGTCCTAGAAAATATTTACATCGAAAAACATTTCACAAAGTTTGTATAAGGGTATACATATGAAAGATACTTGATTTACAAAGAGTTTGCTAGTGCTTTGTCAATAAAATCTTTTTTGATTCTTTGCATTTTCGTAGCGCTTTCTGTAGGTTGTTGAAGACAAGAGAAGCTTGTTCTTGAAACGAGGACTTGTCACCAATTTGTACTTTCTTTGTAATTTCAGACTGCATTGTTGGGCCTCATATTGATTCTTCTTTTCTGCGTTTTCAGTTTTAGATATTCCGGCCATTCTTTGACATTGAGGGCTTGAAATGCGTGCTTTGTCAGGTTGAACTAGATGTTTTCTTCAACCGGTGTTCATTTTAGCTCGATTACATCTGGAATCTTGGCATGTTTACCTTTCACAGGTCTGGACGCGTAGTTATTTCCTCATTAACTACTGTAGGAGCTGGCCATAGACCGTGTCGCAGGAAGTTGATTCGGAAAGAATCCGTGATTCGGCCAACGTTTTTCATCAGAGTGAATCTTTTGAAGCGTTTTATAGTCAACTGTTGTTTTTATATGTGTTAGATTTGGCGTTGTAGACATGGTACAACAGAGCCTTGTAGACTTGGTGCAATAGGGCCTTGTAGACGTGGTACAATAGGGCCTTGCAGACGTGGTGCAATAGGGCCTTGTAGGGATTCCTAGGAAATTGCTTGACGATGAGCCCGCTGTCGACCCTTTAGACGTTGAATTTAACAAAATTACTGAAGAACAATTTGCGAAAGCAATCAGAAAGTTAAAAAACAATAAGGTGGCAGGAATGGACCAGATTGATGCGGAGTTTCTAAAGGAAGGGGGTATCCCAAATACAATCACTGACTGATTTATTGAACAAATGCTGGGAACAGAAAAGAAGTTCTAAAAGACTGGAGGAAAGGTGTCATTGCAAAACTACTGAGAAAAGGAAATTTATCAGACTGCAACAATTGGAGAGGGATTACACTACTTTCAATTACTGGCTTCTAGACAGTATTGATGCATTCATTCGTGAAGAACAAGCAGGATTTCGACCCAATTGAATTTCAGAAACCTCTGACGATAAACTTTGTCGTCTTCAAAAAGGCTTTCGGTAGCATACATCGGGAGTTCATGGAAAATTCTATATGGTATTCCTACAAAGTTCAATGATCTGTTTCAAAGTTTATACAAAAACTCAGGACTGACAGATTTTTTTGATATTATCACTTGTGTTCGTCAATGTCTCTACTCATATTTATCATTGTCCTGGATTTCATTATGCGGAAAGTTGCAAATACAGAAAACAACGGAATCTTATGGTAAGGTGATGCAAAGATTTTCGACTTAGATTTTGCAGATGACATAGCACTTCTATTATCATCATTGAATGGTTTGCAACGCGCAACAACGAAACTTGTCGAACCAGCAAGAAAAGTCGGACTACGGCTATCAAACGGCTCAATAAACCATCCAATTACGATTGGATCGTAGTCATTGGAAGAAGTTCAGAGATTTACGTACCTTGGAAGTATGATCATTAAAGATGGGAGTGTAGAACCTGACCTAAAATGCAGGCTCGCCAAAGGTGCCAATGTCTTCAACAAGCTACAGCAATTGTGGAAAACATCAACCATCTCCACTGCCCTGAAAATGCTGCTGTATGACTCCGTTGTTTTGCCTACAGTTTTGTACAGCAGCCGAACTTGGGAAAATTTCTTCAAAATCAACCAAACTCTTGGACGTCTTTCATCAAAGATACTGAAGATCAACTGGAGAGACCATGTCACCAACAGTGAAATCCTTGAAAGGGCAAAAGCGAAACCGTTGAGCATCGTTGTTAAAACCCGAAGGCTCCGTTTCGCGGGTCATATATTACGGCTTTCTGAAAGAAACCGCCATGCAAGAAGAACGATGAAATGGATCCCTCATGAAGGGAAACGTAAAAGAGGGCGTCCAAAAAAAACACGTGGCGCCGAACCTTCCAAGAAGATTTGAAAAACGGTCGACCCATATGCACTGGCATCGAAAAAGTCACAGTTGATAGGGAACGGTGGAGAAAGCTTATTGCCCGTTGCATCCTCAAATGCTGGAAGAAATATGTAAGTAAGTGGTACAATATAACCTTTTAGACGTGATACAATAGGGCCTTGTAGTCGTGGTATAATAGGGCCTTGTAGACGTGGTATAATAGGGCCTTGTAGACGTGGTACAATAGGGCCTTGTAGACGTGGTACAATAGGGCCTTGTAGACGTGGTACAATAGGGCCTTGTAGACGTAGTACAATAGGGCTAGTAAATGTCTCTCTAAGTCCCTCTTGAAATTGATATTTTGAAGGTATGAAATTTTCAAAGTCAAACTAATTTATGTGGTAGCGCGTGTATAGTAAATATCCATTGTATGTAAGAAATTGAAGCTGAGATGTATAAGCCCTTTAAAAGACAAAGTCTTGTGATTTTTGTCTGCAGTACAATTCGGCTGACTCGAACCCTCGATAACTTGAACCCTTTGAAAATTTCAAATAATCTTTTGTAAACACCCATCCTTTGATTGAACATTCTTTATAATTCGATTCATTTCATTGGGCTCTAGAAGCTCGAGTTATAGGGCTTTTACTATAATATATATGCCGACACCAATTATTCTTTTAAAGTATGAAAATTATTTTATCAATCCGTCTTGACAACAATGACATGGTTTTGTAGGATTTTGACAAGTCATTGCCAAATTAATATACTTGAGAATCGAAAAAGCGCTAACTTGAACCGAAATTTTGCATTTTTGATGTTTTTCAGATTCAAATAGCTTGGCAACGGCTTACCGAAATCAGGCTCTAGTCTGATGTTACGACTAACCGTATCGATACCTTTTCTTTTGAAACAAAAATTTTTTAACACTTTTTATAAAAATATTAGCAAGCAAACGTCGATATTTTAAATATAGAAAAACAAATAACTTAGACATGTGAAAATTCCAAAATAGAATAAGATATTCAAGAACTTGGGAAAAGAAATTTCTAAGAAACTTGAAAGCATCAGAAATGAAAGGCTAGCTACATTGGCTGAAATTTCGTTGTTTCAACAAACTCTATGGGGATTTATTTTATTCGATTTTTTTAAGAAATGGTGCGAGGAACTAGTTATTTTATAGAATCTGTTGTAAAACCTAATGAACTTTATTTTGTATTCGCAAAACATATTCTCTTTAAGTTACATCATTATTCTCTGACGATGGTGGACTATTTCTTATTGTAGAGATAACTTTATCATTTAAAAGACGTGCCTGAGTTTAGTCAATTTCTTTGCGAGCTACTTACCGCGGTTTTCAAGAACTTTAGGGAGTCATTCAAAATAATGTTTGTTCGCTGTTGTTCTGACCTCGTCCTTTTGATGGAACGTATTTTTTGAATTCACCAGGGGGGGGGGGGGGGGGGGGAGGTTTTTTGAATGGAAATCGTCTGTTTGTATATAAAAACCTGGTTTCTCTAACGAAAATGAAACTATTCTAATAAAATTTTCGAATTAACTATGAATTAAAAAATGAATGATAGCAAATAACAAAAAACCGACTTTAATGTAAAATATTTTATTCTTTTGCTAAAATATAATACAATGAAAACGTAAAGATTGCGTCACATTAAAATTATAAATTCTGTGTTTTTTAATAGTCTTGATTCATTATTAGAAGAGACATCTATCGAGTGCTTACCAAATAGAAAACATAATTTTAGTATTTTTGTTATTTGGATTAATTTCTGTTACTTTTATCGTTCTCCGGTAAAACCGTTTTCCTCTTGTTTGCAAAGAGCATTGGAAGATCAATATTATCATTTGTTGAAAATGCATTGGAGAAAGACGAGATGAATTTAAAGAAGATATACGGCTGTGTAAATTAGGGTGTAAAACTTTGAAATGTCCAATGTTGTTGAAAACGTCAAGTTAACTACTTTCGTCGACTCAAGGAGGGGGAGGGACATCATGCGTCTAGCACGTAGTTGTATACTATGGAAAAAAGGTTTGTTTGCGCTTAGTTTATCTGATCATAACTAGCTGCTCCCTGGTGCATCGGTCGCAGAGCTGGACCAATAAAAATCGAAAATTAGTACCTGGAATGGTCCGAGACTAGGGAGTTGAGGGTTAAATAAACAAAGTAATTTCATTTATAAGAAGAATTTATATTGTATGGGAATTTGAAGTTTGAATGCAAAAAATCAAAGAAACTATGTGTATTATATTGTTATGTCCTTTTTAAAAGCTTTGGACCGCGAAATTAAACACCCGTGAAATTTACTCAATTTTTTAAGGGAAATCAACTTTTTTTATGATGATTAAATCGTAAGATGTGATCTTTAACATTATACATGCTGTTTGGCGTCGTGATGTTTTACCATTTTGTTTTCTTACCTACCAGACGATTGCTTTTCTGTCTGTAATAAAAGTCTTTTCTCTATACTTTTGTTGTATTTGCTCTAGTTCACTATTGAACATTTAATATGGAAGCAAACACCTTCATACATTCATATCAAATTGTGAAATAAAATCGTCATCATACTTTTTCTCTGTAATACAGAGTATCCGGAAAAAAAGCGGAACGATAAAAGTTACACAGAAACATATTTAAAGACACACGTGCAAACAAGACCTCTGGAAATGATGACATGAATGCGTCAAAAGGCAATAAAACTTTTGTAGAGAACAGTTTCAAATCCCTATAAAGAGTAAAAACATAAGATTTTATGGATTAACAGAAAAATAATGTTTGTGATTAACCGAGAGTGTTCCGTTTTATTCCGGATACCCTGTATAATTCCAGAATATTTATGAAATTATAAAATTATGTCTTCGTCATACTTTCCAAAAGATGTTTTATGCTGAAGCAAAAAATGTAAGTGAAATAATTTCTTACCTCCATAATCAAAGTGTAATAAATTCTTACGTCCACAATTTAAGTGATGTGATTTTTTAGCTCCATAATGTAAGTGAAATAATATCTACCTCGGTGTAATTGAATTAATCTATTCTCTCCATGATATAAGCGAAAAAACTTACCTCCATAATGTAGCTGAAATGATTTAATACTTCCATAATCTAAGTAAAATAATTCATTTTCTCTTTGATTTAAATGTTTTGGAGGATTCTTTAACATATTTTATTTTACAGAAAATGGCAAAACGAAGTCGTGACGAATTCACTCGAATTATCGATAATTTCCAACAAGAATTGAAGTCTTGTGAGTATTTCGCTGTATATTTTGATAGAACTGCATCCGATGATTCACACAAATTATGCGACGAGAAAGGATGGTTTCCGTGCCAAGGAGCGTTTGATACCACAGCATGTGATCGCTTGCATACTATCAACCCTTACGCTTCAAAAGACGCGCGGGTTCTGTTTAGCACATGGAATCTTGATCACAGGTTAGACTATCCTATATAATTTTTGGTTGATTTTTACTATTTTTTAGCTTCTTCTTTTAGCAACATCATGTACAGACTGATGTCTGAAAATCTTTTTTTTGTTTTTCGGCTTTTATTAGATTTTATTGACAGGCAGGCACTGTTTTTTTCCAAAACTCAATGCATTGTACAAACCTTTTATATTTTTTGAAAAAAGAGAAGACTCAGCAACGTTGCCGAAATTTCAAACATTTACATTCAGTTTCACACACTTATTGCCAATTACAACCTTGGCTTCCAAATCTTCATTTTGTTTTGATTAAATTTCGTTTTAGAATCGAGAAATCAAGAGAAGTACTGCCAAAGCTTTTACAGTCCATCAAAGAATGTCCAAAATCAAAACAAGTCAATTGGCGTTATTTCTTTCAACTACTTTTCACTATAGACAACTTGAAACTTGTTGATATTCGGTGCCACAAGAAAGAAAAACATCCCTGTATTGTGGACAAAGAAAAACTCTATGTGAAGCAAAGAAAATAAGATTTTTAGTTGGAATTCATTAAATAGATGCTTTATTTTGGGAAAATTGGCTTCAAATGACTAATTCTTGAGCGAAAATTTGTAGGGTTGGATTAACTGGATTAACTTTACCTATGTTCGCGCTCAAAGATGACTTAACACAGAAAACCCTCTATAACTCGCCTTCCTTCCTATGACTCGAAATTTCTACTATTCCAACGGTTTCACTCAGTCCCTTCAGCTAACATTTAGGCCAAAATACTCTCTATAATTCTAACTCTCCACAACTCGAACGATTTTTTTGTCCCCTTGAGCTTTCGAATTATGTATTCGTCAGAAGACCCTCAAGGAGCAGAAAACCTAAAGTACCTGGTCTTGTTTCCAGGAAAGCCACTTTTCAGCAAAAGCAAAATGGTCTTAGAAGGCCTAAAAAATCTATGGGACTTGCATTTTTTTTGAGCGCCCAATTATCCATTAGTTTTATAGGAAATTTCTAAACAAATCTAGCAAGCATCACCTTATTTTACAGAAGGCTAGAAATTTAGACCGAACACAAAAATCCAGGAGTCCAAAATGCAAAATAAATGTTTTTTTTTTTCTAGGAGAGCGAAAAAATTCTAGCAAACATCAAATGGTCTCAGAACACATCTACGGTATATTTTCCAGTAGACCGAACTGTCCGGCCGAACGCATCAAATTTTCCAGCAAAGTATTTTCCCAACACATAATATATCTCAGGAAAAATATGCCTTCTCAGCAAATATTTTATAAATAGCTACTCTATTGGCGAGTGTACCATTAGTTTGGTCTGCGAGAAAGCGAGTATACATTACGTGGTTTTTTAAGACAACCTCGAAATTAAATCCACGCAAAATTTTGGCAGTTATCCTGAGTTGAATTCTAACTTTAAAAAGCACAACACTGATCACTTAAATTAACACACTCACTGTCTGATAGTTTGTTTTTGCTCGCTCACTAAGATGAGTCAAAACTCTTGACGAAAATGAATTTTCAAGCTGAGAATTTTTTAGAAAACATTTTTCTCAAGAATGTAAGGTTTCTGTTTTTTATTAAAATCCAGATTAAATACTATTGTACCAATTTTGTATCATAATAACTTATTGTTCTTGAAGATTTTAGTAAGGCCTAAAATAGGAAAGCCTGGATCGAAAAGTTTGATGGTTCGTGTAATTACTGTTATATTAAATAATTTTTCGAATAATAGCTCTAGATAATATGTATATGTTAAGTGTTTTATGAAATATTCTTATTTACCATTCGTGGAGTTCTAATTTTGCTTCACTCCAAATATATTGCCTACATTTTTAGGGCATTACTCTTTGTTGTCAAAATAATTCTGACTCAAATTGTTGCGGTTTTTACCCAAAATCGCAATACACCGCGAAATGCGAGTTTGGTATGGACCGCAATAATTTGCGTCACAATTATTTTGACAACAAAGAGTAATGCCCTAATAAGTCGCAAAATGGAAAATGGTGCAATTTTCTTCTTGTTTTCATATAACAGATACACTTCCTTAGGGAGGAAATTCTTTCGGAACATATTTTGGGGCACGAAGGGAAGAAAGTAAATTTTGCGGAAAATATTTAGCCATTGTAAGAATTAAAGATTAAAATTTTGCGGAAGATGTTTTCGCGATTTTGCCCTAAATTAGAAAAATATCTTCCGCGAAATTTTCTTACTTGAAAATATCATCCCTTTAGGTAAATTAGTGACAAACTGCTATAATTTATGCCACAACATCCCTTAAACTGCCATGATTTTTGCCGCAACATCCCTTCAACAGCAATAATGTATGTGGCAAAGGTAAATCTTTTTTGGTACAAATACAGTAAAGGAAGAACAAAATGCTGTCATATACTTCAGGCTCACAAGTTTTCTCTAATGATATGAAATCATATGGATATGAATTCAAGTCTCATGCTGAATTTATTTCGTTTTTATGCGTTTTTTAATGAATTTCGTGCATAAACTGTACGCATTCTCGAGTTTTTTTCGAATTTGAATTATAAAACAGGCATGATTCCAGCCAGCGGATCCGCGGAATTCCGCGGATGGTAAAGTGAAATTATCGGATTTTTTTCTACTCTG
>JAUBWS010128627.1:0-37465 GCA_032270445.1 Darlingtonia californica
TAACTCGAACTCTCCACAACTCGAACGATTTTTTTGTCCCCTTGAGCGTTCGAGTTATAGAGAGTCTACTGTATAAGTATGAACTAGAAATTTACATAATACTTAAAACTTCATAAATGTTTCACCTAAGATATTTCTGTGTAAGATCTTGCCTGGAGAACATAACATAATCAGTATAACGACCCCTTTTACAAGTGAAGATTTTCGAATCGAATTTTAACATTCCTTAGCTCGTTCTATGTCTTGGACGCAAAATTCAAATTCTTAATCTGCAAAAACTAATACGTCTTTTTGTTGATAAGGAAAAAAATTAAAATAGAAAATGTAAAACTGGAAGGACAAAATCATCAGCCCCCAAAAGCTATTCAAAGGGCACAGTATGGTACACGTTTTTTATAAGAAAAGTTTTATAAATGAGTCTCAAAAACCTCGAAACCTTAAGAAAATTGTAAAAAAATCACCAGCTTTAAACTGTTAAGATTCAATTTTTTGAGACGCATTGACTTTTATTTAGCCCTGCCACAAATGAAGAAAATTTACAAATTTTACTATTACGGTGATATAATTAGTATTCTGATACATCACCATGACTGTCCATGAGGACAAAATAGAATTTTTTTGAAAGTAGAGAAATAAAGAAAAGAGGAATAAAAGTTTTTCTTATAGAAAAGTTAGGGTCCAGGCATTCACTCTTCAACTTCAATCCCATTTGCGTATGTCATATATTTTGAAGTCATCATTTGATTCTTGTCTGAATAACTAAGATTAAGAAAGAAAAATATATTTGTAATGGGTATATTATACATTATATCTTTAATTCATGTATTTTCATCTATTCACATGTTCTTTTCAAGTTTTAAAAGGTGAACTCGACTTATTCAAAATTATGTTATTTCAATATTAGATCCCTCATGCTTTTTGCATTGAATTTTGTTTGCAAAATTATATATCTTATATATGTTGTATTATATATATACATGCTGCGAAATAACAAGCAAATTAATATAAATTACCGTTAGGTATTAATACAAAGAAGTTGGATATCAAAATTTTCATTCATTGAAGGTCTTTTGTCAATGATATGAGAAAAGACTCTTTGGGTTGCAATTGTCATTTTTGGCAGTGTCAATAACCTTGCAATTATCCCAATCAATAGAATTATCAAATTTAATTGCGTGGTTTGCCACGCCTGAGAACTTATCATTGGTTAAGCATTTAAAGTGCTCAGTCTTTCTTTCACCGAGCGTTCTCATAATTATTACAAAAAAGGAGATACAATGAAATGTGGGAGCTACAGATCTATAAGCCTTTTAAGTCATATCTATAACTTGTCATGCAAGTTATTTATAATTGCATAAAACACGATCTCGTCTCCGCTTTGGCAAAAACGCTAGCAGCATACCAAAGAGGAGGCGGAACAACTGGACAAATCCAAGCAATGTAAAATAAAATCTTCCAAATATCCTGTGTCATATATGCTTTGTAGATTACGAAAAAGCTTTTTGACTCTATTGACCAACAAGAACTGTGGAACTCTTTCTGACAATACACTTGTGTAAACACAGGTTATATAAACATCCTAGCAAAACTCTACGAAAAGTCGACAACACGAATCCGCACAAACCTTTTGATACATTGAACTTATATTGATCTACTCATAGGTGTCAAACAAGGAGACCTTGCTTCTGCAATGCTCTTCTGTATTTGTTTAATGGTGATTATGCTAATAACGTTTGAAAACATTCCCTATGGAGTAAAGATTGGAGGAGAAATACACTCAGATGCAGAACATGCAGACGATATTGCTGCAATCTCTGAAAACACCGAAGAGATGAACACTATTCTCCACAAATTATTCACGGAATCGAAACGCTTCGGCTTAAAAATAAACATCCGAAAAACCAAAGTGATGCTCATAGGTGAACACCCTGATATTTCGATCTGCTCCATCGATGGTATACATCTAGAGAAGGTAGAACCATTCACCTACTTAAGAAGAGTTATAACGAATATTAACAACGATACAAAAACAGTTGAACAGATGATTAAGGTTAAATCGATTCTATCCGACCGCAAAGTTTCAATGATAGCCTAACGAAAGACATTTGAAACGTACAACTAACCTACAGATCTAGACGCATCGGAAACTATTGTGTGAAAGAATACTCTCATACAAAAAATGAGAGTCTTTCAAACTAACATCATGATAATTTGCTCAAGCAAAAAAAAAAATCGACCGGATACCTGGTACTCGTTTACTTGACACGACGAAATTCAAACCAATTGGTAAAACGATAATCGCACAAAAAATGAAATGGTTTGGCCACTTCAGTCAAGTCAACTTCCTATCAAGTCGATACTTGAAGGAATGGTTGAAGGCAAACAAAAACGCGGTAGACAACGCAAGCGATGGCGAGACGATATCATGGAATGATCTCATCTGTCATGGAGAGAAATAAATAAAGTTGTTTCATCAAGACACGATTGGCTTACTCTTGATAATTTTAAATATAATTTAATATGTAATATTATTTTATATTTAGTATTTAGTTATTACATTCATACGGATTTTGAGAAGGCAGAGCATACGTCTATTTATTATTGGTATCCATTAAATTATTTCCCTACGTTAGTTTGTCTGCAAAGTATAATAAAATGGAAAAGATCTAAGACAATCATGCCAATTTTGTTTTATACCTATACTTTATATTAATTTACAGCAGTATTCAAGGGTGGATCTATAAGATTATTTTGAGAGGTGGATTTTTTTTTAAATTTTGAGTACACTATATTTTTTTAGATAAGGGCGCAGGGAGTTCAATTTAAATGGGCATATTCCGCCCAGCTTTTTGAACAACAGAGGGGGGTCGATGCACTTACAGCGAATGACTTTCGAATGTTGAGTAAATGTTGTTCAACAAACGGATAAGTCCGCATAAAGTATATACCAGTATATTCTAAGTTTACACTTAATTGTGGCCGGCAGACACGTCAACGGCGAATCCCCCGCCAACAGACACGTGACATTTTAATACGAGACAAAAAACTTTACTAAAAGTTTTCGTAGGTTTGTAAAAGTTATTTGATATATTATATATATATATGTTTTTTGTGTATTTTACAGACCATAAACTGAAACGAACTTCCAAATCTATTCTAAAATATTGATTTTAACATGAATGTATTTAAAGTTGGAAAAAACTTCTATTTTGGTAGTCATAAATAATAATTGACAATTTATCGGTTGTCTTCATTACTGGTCTGTAAAATACCAAAGATATTCCATTGCGAAAGAATTGACGGTTCGTTTGGCTTATTAACTAAAATCATCAAACTTATCATCTTTTTAACCATTTTAAACAATTTAACCACTTCTGGGCCTAAAATTTTCAACATTTTGGGAATCTTTGGAGTGCCAGGGCCCAGGTCCGTAAAAAAAGTTTAAATCCCATGACAAATATGTTTGTCATTGACACTTAAGCGGTTAAATAATCATTTGAATTTGTATTAAAATTCATGGTCTGTAATAAACGAGTGTTTTTAAATATTTAACCCTATCCATATTGGAATATATAACAGTAGTCCGTTAGCCTGTACCAGAGCCATCATATCGGCGGTTGGGAAAATAAATTTCCTGCCATACTGGAAGTACTTTTTTCAGAAGAGCTCTGGTATAAGCCGTGTTTCACCCATGTTTTGTTAGTATTGGTAGCAAATTGATGCTAAAACTTGCAATTTAAAAGTTTTAGTCGTTCTATAGTCCAGAAGTTCAATTTGGAAGTTAACAATTATTGTAAAATTCTCTGTCGATTTTGAGCATTTTGAAAAAAATTGTCTGTACCACACGGATTTAGTTTCATTTTTCTTTCCATTTTTGATATAAAACAAACTAATATGTGCAATACAGAATTACATATATTTCATCGATTAATAGAAACATATGATAAATATATATAAGTTTAAAATGTAATGTCCAAGGGCTAAAGTAATAGCAAAAAAATAAAAAATAAAAAAAATAATAAGGATATGACGAATAACATGGAAAAGAATCCCGAAAAAATCAAAAACAACTTCGTGTGAAATTTTTGGAGTACTTTATCCTTGAAATATTATCAATATTATTAAATGTTTGAGTCAAAAAAATATATAAACACTTTTGTAAGGCACAACTTACAGTAGACTTCCGATAAATGGACACCTTATTGGACAAAATAATATCGAACAACATTTTCGTGGAATAAAATTCTTTGTCGAACAAAAGTGACGAAAATTCAAGTTTCCAAAGAAATACTTTATATACTTTTAATTTTAGATAAAAAATCACCCGAACCATATAGTGTCTATGTCGTTTAAAGCATAGACGGAAAAAAACTCTTTTTCCGTCTATGTTTAAAGCAATAAAACATTTTGGTGGACAAAATCTTCGTCAATTTTGTCCGACATTTTCTTGTCCGATAAAGTAGTTCCTATATGTTTTTACTTTACCCCTTCAGTGTCCCCGCTTATCGACAGTATACGTACAAGCCGTGATATTTTCACTCATAAGTCATACCAAAGAAGTAATATTTTGCTTCTATTTTCACGGCTGCTGTAACCCAAGCAGCACAAGACCGTCGTTTTGACGTCGTTCGACGTTCGTGCGACATCGTTCGACGTCAAAACGAATTCTTTTGTTAACTGGGATTATATACGACTTTAATTTCAGAGTATGTTTATCTTGTGTTTTCGTTGTAAATTCTTAAAAGAACGAGTCATTAGTACGGAAAACGTTTATGGTCTTCAAACGCATATCAATATCAAGCAAGCTAAAATTTTATCGCTTGGAACTAATTTTCATTTATGAAGTGGTTAGATGTGGTCGTTTAAGGATTGAAATATTAGTCTAAAAATCAGATAATAACCTTATACTAAGCATAAAGGTTGGAGTCCATCTCAATAAGATGTACATAGACTTGGATGGCACTCTCCACCCTACAGACATTACATCTTCTAACCTGATAATAATTTTTTCCTGTACATAAAGTATATGTATATGTATTAGTAAAGTTTTAACGAAATGAAATAAATAGATAAATAAAAAAAGGATATATTACAGTACTATCTTAGACGAAAAAATCACAAAAAAAGTTTTTTTTATCAAATCTTTAAAATGGCAACTTAAAGACAAATATAAGCCTATACATAACTTACACGCCAATTCTGGAAGTCTTACCTTTAAGCAAAAGGTCTTAGGAGGGCAGGGTTTTAAAAAGGGAATTTACCTTGGTCTCATGCACATTATCCCCAAAACTGGCCTACCTCCAAAACATAATTGAATCCCTAGATCTCTTGAGAGACGCTTACTTTGACCTAATGATCGAATAGTAGCCCCTTAGTGGCCCCCTCTTAGTCATATACAGGGTGTGTCAAAAAAATATCAAAAGTACTGCATCTTAAAACAAAGGAAAAGTTTTCTATGCTATTGCTAATGACATTTTTACGAGAGGCTACATTTTTATGGGACACCCTGTACAATGCAATTATATTTAACGAATATTTACGGTATTCGAATGTCCATAGATTTTCCAGTTGACTGATCATAGCTTTATGAATTTTTATCTAATGTTTGAAGTCGATAATTAGGAAATCAATGGTGTGCAATAACTGCAGTTGCAAAATCTATGAAGCAAAGCCGATGATTTTCACACGAAGTTTCTGAATAGACTTTAATCGCGAGAGGCCTCAATCTATCTATCTATTTAGACTAATTGATTTCGATTTAGATGGTAACACGTCTATTTGAAGTATCACTTTGCTTCTCATTTTTGCGTAGCTCAATATAGCATTTTTAATGAAAAATTTATTTTTACTATCAAAAGTTTTATTAAAATCTCTTCTTTATGACCAATAAATATAATCTTGAATTTTAAATAATCTTTAAATTGTCGCAGGGCAATCTTTTTCACAATCACCTGGCGAACTTCCGGAAGCGGCAGTGTCGTCAAACAAATCCGGTAATACTTGCAATTGATGTATACCAACGTTTTTGAAAATATGTGTAGTCTCGGTGGCCCGGTTTCTCATTGTGATGTTCATGCTCAGTGAAACCCTCCAAATATCATACACTTTGATAGAAACCACTCTGTCTTCGTTTAAGTTACAACATTTCTCGCATTTGATGACCTTCTCAACTTTTCGTGCTTCACGACAGTAACATTTTTGCCATTCTTTCAAGGAATCAATGACTTTGTCAAAATTTGTCCAGTCTTTTTGCTGAATAGAAAAAAAGAAGGTTATTAAATATCTTATATCTTATGAAATACGCAATATGGTGATGCCTTAGTTGTAGCCCTGAAACTATCGCCATTTTAAAAATATCATTCCTGTGGAATCATCCTGTGGAATCATTCATGTGGGTCATAGTTGCCGAATCATCCTTGTGGAATCATCCTTGTAGAATCATTCCTGTAGAATCATCCTTGTGGAATCATTCCTGTGGAATCATCCTTGTGGAATCATCCTGTTGAACCATTCCTGTAGAATCATTACTGTAGAATCATCCTTGTGGAATCAACAGATATAGGTAATGGACACCACCAAAGGACATGCAAGGCCTCACCGCTTGAATCACTTGTATGTGGGACCGTTAATAGAAAAAGGGTGAAAATATCTTACTGTTGACTGACAGCTAGATTGCTGGTGTTCAAATTCCAAATGAAATTCTGACTTTAAGTCTTTGGTAAGGACGTATGTTAGTTGAAAAGATGTCGCATCTAACCAACTTGGTTTGTTCTTGGAGGTTTGAGAAACTTTACCAAAGACCTTGGCTATGACGCTGTATGTAGTTTGTCGTGAATAAATAACCACCTTTGCTTTATCCAAGAGTGGTGATGTAGGAATTTTCGATGTGAAATCCCCATTAGTTTTCATGAAATACTCAATCTAGAAAAAACACTAACCATATTTATACTCTATAAGGACAGTCGCGTAGTCACCGGGGGAGTCATCCCACAAAAATTTAAATTCGAAGAAAGTTCCCCAAAAGTTGTATAAAGTTTGCAACAATATCTAGAATAACAAATTTCTGATAAAAACAGTTGAAGCTCGAATCGAGAAATAAATACAAACATTAACATGGCAAAACATTAGTATGGCAACAACGCAATCGTAGCAAGGTGTGCTGCCGAAACGACTGTAAATCGATTAATACTGACGAGAATTTGAAAATGCGAAAGTTGTTAAATAAGCTACCTTATCAGATAAAAAGATGTCGAACAAAAGTGACGACATTTTCCGCAGGTGACGTTGACCGAAATTTTTTGTTATTGCTTTAAAACTTTATAGACACTATGATTCGTGCGATTTTCATTCAAAACCAATTTTTTGAAAATTGTATTTTCTTTACTTTTGTCCGACGAAAAATTTAGTCCGACGGAAATTTGTCCGTCAAGCTACCGGGTGCGTTGTCTTGTCATTGAAGCTGAGTAAAAATTATCTTATAAAGAAGAAGAGTTCATACTTACAAGATCTGTTTGAAAAAGGTCATTTATTCCTGATTTCTCTATAAGTGGCTGTGCTCCAAATGAGAAGAACTGGGAAGGTAGAACGGTTCTTGCAAAATCAACCAGATCAAGTTCCGTGAGTTCAAAATATACTGACCAAAAATTGTGTCTTGATCCAATCAAGATTTCACTCTGCTCAAGGGTCACATTTCTCTCTTCTCTTTGACCTGTCTTCAGAACTGTCGAGGTTTTCGAGTCCTGTAATAAGTTCACTTTCGTTTTGTTCTTCCAAAAACTTGTCCATTTCAAATTCTTGAACACGAACGATGGTATGAAATTGAAGAGTTGCAAAATATATCGCATGTCGTGTGGCATACTGGAAAGCTGGAAAAAGATTTCCAACCACTTCATTTGAATTGCTTTTTCACTTTCAGCTGTATAAACAGTGACGTCCTTATTTTCCTGGATGACATTGTATTTGAAATTTCCTTTGAAACATATATCAAAGCAACCATATCCAGCAAGATGAACGTTAGTTCCATCATCAACAATCGCATAGTTCAATTCTTTTAATGTCAAGTACCTATCTGGAGTGTACAGTGACTGTTTTGAAGCAAAAGGAAATATCTTAATTTTCGTTGAAGGGGATTCACAGTACACTGGTACACGGAAATCTTTAAGACTTCCATCTCTTTTGAAATTTGGAAGGAACTGTATTTTTCGTCCGTAGAGAAAATCATGAATATGACAATTCTGAGTGTAACACTTGGTGTCAGCTGGTAATTTGGTTGGAAAATGTTTTTGTAGTATTTTCTTGACAACTTTTTTGATATCCAATGGTTTTTCGTAAGCCCTTAATGGAGCTAAAACACTTGCTGTTACCACGTTCTTCTCGTCTGAAACATAAAGAAATTTCATTTAAGAAAACTACAGTCAATAAGTAATGTGTCGATCAGAAAGACATCCTCGCATACAGGGCCGTGGCGAGACATTTTCGAAGGGGGGGGGGGTGTAATTGTCAAATTTTGCCGACAGAATATTGAAAATTCTTTTACAACCATACCCGGCAAAAAAGTTGCATGGTTGGGTCCGACGCGCCAGAGAAAATTTTGAACTTTGATCCCTCTAGATTGGCTAAAAACGCATTCCCTACGACAAATTAGTGTTGATAAAACTCTTACACATTTCTTACACGAAATCTAAGTTTTGAGCGTGGCCTATGTGGACTCGTAAAAATTTGCCGACAAAGTACAGAATAAGTAGGATTTGCCGACAAAATTTTTTTCCAGGGGGGTGTTACATAGATGAGTTGTGATGTTCACATTTTCAGTAGATTATTGATAGTCCTTCACTGAATTTAAGTAGTCTTTGTGGAGCCGTAACCGAGTGGTTAAAGCGCTGGTCGCGAGGCTTTCGGTAGTAAATTCACTAATCACTATTAGTTCTGCATAGTATCCTGAGGTACATGATTAATCGAATTATAGAAGTTCAAGTTCAAGAAAAATTCGGCTAGGGGACCAAAGAATCTGTTCGATTTACGTGATTATTCGAATTATGGGAGTTCGAATGAAAGGAGTTCAACTGTAATGATAAACCAACCGTCAATGTCACACAAGCTAGGAGAAGGAGAGATAAAAGATCATTAAAATGTCACTTTCCTTCCAGCAAATAATGAATATTCGATTTAATGACTTTTGTCTCTCCTCCGGCCTTGTGCTACGTACTATTTTTATTAGTCTTTACATACTTAAACTTTCACTTTCTTATAAACTAGTAATAATGTAAGATAGACCAAAGCATTTTGTGATTTTACTGGGGATAAACCATCAATGCGCTTTGTTAGTAGATAAAGGATTTCCCACTATGTTATTATGCACATTTTGAGTGGACTTTTCTGTTTGTTTAATTACGTAAGGAGCGCATAGCGGATAACGTATTAAAATACCCTTTAAAAAGTTGCAATTTGAAACGGCAATCATAGTCTGCGTCCTTATAGTTTTTTATAATGACTATGTCGTCACTAAAAGTTTATTTATGCAGCCCTGCTTTAAGTTGTAATAAAACGTCAATAAAATAAAAAAACTCGCCTCATCAAAAAAAAAGGCAAAAAAATGATTTCCCTTGGCAAATTTTTTTTTATTTCAGTGTCATTACGGCAACAATAAAGTCATTAAATCTATGAATAATCATTTACATTCAATGATTCTGTGCTAAAAAAATTTTAAAGAAAGTTTTTTATGTGCTATATTCATCTAATGAAATGAAAGTTAAGTTGTACAAATTTTTCATGGTATGATGTGGCTATACTTTTTTACTTCAAGTTTAAAGATTACACATTGGCAAGCTTGTTCGTAATTTTGTCAATTCTTTTGTTTTTTTCTTTTAAAAATTGCTTGTAGATTTGTTTCTTAAGAGATTTTTTTATCTCTGTTTCTCAGGCCTTCTAACATGTAAGTTTTTAATATTTTTTTTCGCTGATACATTTTCCGCTTCTAACGTTCAAGCCGTTCGGCTATAAACTAGTAATAATATAAGACAGACCAAACCATTTAGTGATTTTACTGGGTACAAACCATCAATGCGCTTTGTTAATATAAGAGGATTTCCAACTATGTTATTATGCAAATAGCAGTCCAAAAATAAGCAGGAAGTACAATTAAAGGTATTGCAAACAAATTGTAATGCACTTAAGGTGCAAAAACGCATGAAATGCTATGAACTATTTGTAAACAAAACTACAGTAGTTCCGTGCAATTAAGATATATAAACAGGAACATTATATAGTGTGATGATTGATAACGCATTCTATAAAGGTATTCTTGTATTTATGTAACTTGTGATTAACTGATTTCCCTACTTAAATCTTCTTGCCACATCAATTTCGAGAAGATGTCATTTTGTAACATTGGCCAAAAACTATCAATGGTAGATAAAAACGCCTATAATTTGTCCCCAGTGTAATCGATACCAAAGAACCAAGGGCATGGCCTTTAAACTTTTTTGAAATACAAAGGTTTTTTTTATCACAAAGATTACAAACATAAGGGGACATAAAGAATTGGGGAGGGAGGGGTGGGGGGGGGGGCTTTAATCAAAAATGTGTGGGGAGGGTGGGTTGGAAGTGGTTACGAACCTAAGTTCTATGCTCCACGATTTAACCATTTAGTCTCAGAGCCTCATAAAAAGAAAAAGACCAAATTTGAAAAAGGTACGTTTTAATTTTGAGGAATACTAAGTAACGAGTAGCAAAATATTTACATGTCACGAAACTAAATTGATGTCTTCCCGTCTAATTTACGGATTAACATTTTGGATAATGACCTTAATCCCTCGACATTATTATAGTGGGATTAATTATGACGTGTTTGATGCATTTTTGAGTGAAGTTTTGATATAAAGTGGACATTTAGCAGCGGAACAAACAAAAAATATTTATGTCAATCTGCCATTTTGAACTTTCAATGCACCGGAAATTTTGTTGTAAAATAGACACTTATTTCACAGGTATTAAAGATGTCTGTTTACACCGATTTCATAGCATATCACAAATTCCTCCGTCTTAATACTTATGTAATTCAAGGTGGAACGTTTACACCGTTTACACCGATTTCATAGCATATCACAAATTCCTCCGTCTTAATACTTATGTAATTCAAGGCGGAACGTTTTTTTTGAATTCATGGTTTGACATAAAAATTAATACCACGTAATTCATATGCGAGATCTTGAGAGATTTTTGTCGGCAGAAAGTTTTGTTACTCACAAAGATTTTCGTCAGCTACCAGGCGTGGATACAGAGGAGTGAAAAAATGAAGTGTGATTGGTCGTAAAAAAATAATTAGCTTTTGAATATTGACAATACATAATGACATTTTAACAACTTGCTACTCTCCTCCTGAAATTTTGCTATCCCTCTGTATCCACCCCTTGGCCAATACATAAAAAGAGATTTCAAATACCCCAAACCCCAACTCACCTACAGGCATGAATACAGAGGTGTAGCAAAATTCCAAGAGAAGAGTGATGGGTCGTTAAAAAGTAATTATCTCTTGCACATTGACAATACATAATGACATTTTAACAACTTTCCACTCTCCTTTTGAAATTTTTCTACCCCTATGTATCTACGTCTGGCTAGAGCCGTTAAGATATATGATGCAACTACATATCAAGTGTCAGTCTACCTCGTGAAACACGTAACAAGAAAATGTTGAAAGAAATCAAGGGTTAGATTTGTTTACCTGATCTGTTAGTGTTTTCATACATGCATGAAAATTCAAAGATATCCTGATCCCCTGAAAGAAAATGTTAGAAAATAGTACAATAAAGTTGCTTCGATTGTCTTGTGGTGGGAACTCATACATAATGACACCATGGTTCTGGATGTGCCATTTTAAAAGGAGAAGGTCTTTTTGAATTTTGGAAATTATCATCATAAAAGATTGAATTATTATCCAACCAATATCAACTTCGTAGCACTCTTAAATAAAAAGCTCATATTTTTCCTTTTCATTTCGCTTCTTCAATTTCAAATAAATTAGTTTAATTTTAACAAGAAGACGATCTGTTCAAAAATATCCTTCTAAGGAGCGGTTACTTGGTTAATTCTGTTTAGTAGAGCTGCAAAAAATAGTTGCAAAGTGTGCAAAAGAGTCATTCAACGTTCTTTATAACATTCTGCCCAATATTTCATTAAAAATGTTGGATGTACCAAGCCAACACAAGACCGTCATTTTGACGTCGTTCAACGTTCGTGCCACGTCGGATGACGTCTCGCGACCGTCTCGCGACCGTCGAACGACGTCTCGACCTAGCTTGATAAGTGTGTTTGATCCGTTAAAGTTTGCCTTAAAGAACTTACATTTCAAGTCAAAAGCTTCACAATATGACGCACCGTGCGAAGGGAAGTTTGTGCACACCATTGTTTTCTTCACCCATTTAGACAACAAAGATCCCGGCTTTAAAGTCTTCAAACATATGGAATTTAAAGCTTCGGAGCAGCTTCTTCTACATGGGGGATACGGTACCTTCTTGTTAGCGCCCTGTGTTGGCGGCAGGCGGCATCTTTGGTATTTGTACTTGCACAATAAATGTTTGAAATATTCTTCACATGCTAAGTACTTGTATGGTTCACTAGCAACAAGTTTTTTGATTTCCAGGTCAATTGCATCTTGTGTTTGACCAAAAGGAATTGAGTATTCAATAGGTTCCCCCCGGTAATCCAATCTATCACAAACTCGTCCACGATAAATTTCACATTTTGCGTTTTTTGCGTGAATTGAGGTTGATATTTCTAAATCAAACAGAAGAGATAAAAATAATACAAACTTTGCATATATATAAAACTTAATAAAACTACATTCTTTGACAATTAAGCACTGAAAATTCTAATATTCCCGCACATGCATTTTGTCTCAGAGTGAGGGAGACTTTCGAGTAAACTACCATCTGGTGAGAGTTTGTGAGATCCTCATTTCAAAGATTTATTTGAAAAAGGGTTCAATTGATTTGGGCTCTCAGTATGGATGATCAATTTAACTACTTTTGGAAAAGTTACGACAATGATTGACCTTTTTATGGATTGCAAATGTAGTAGGATATTTTAACAATCACCTGAAAAAGTGTAATAGGAGTAGTGTAATAGGAATTGGTCATTGAATCCAAATTATATGAAAAGTCACTATAAGAATGATTGTACTACTGGATTAACCAATATTGGTCTATTGTTCCATGTGTGGAACACTTTCTTTTGACGGTTCTGGGCCCCTGGGTAGACCCCTATGAGCTCCCGTAACCCATGCACCAGAGAACGGTTCCCGGTCATGAAATAAACTCCAAAAAGTTTAAAAATAACCACTCACCTTACGGGTAACCGGGACTGAAAGGGTTGATATCTTAAGGGGTTATAAGAAATCCTATAGATCGAAGGCTACACAGCGTGAAATTCTACCGAATACGGTCCCGCATATTACCGTATATGGACTAATTTCTTCCATATATGGAAGAGATTAGTCCGTATACGCTAATATGCGGGACCCGTATTCGGACGCTTTTCACGCTGTGCTACTTATATTTTTTACCAGGCGGGATGGCATAAGTTCTAAATACTCACGTAGTAGTAAAATGGCTTGAAGAATAACGGTTTTCATTTTTTGTGGTTGCAGCCTAGAGAAAATTAGAAGAAAATTTAAAGCAATTATCATAAATTCCTGTCAAACATATCAGTAATTATCAGTAATTACTGAAGTACGTAATTTATTAGGTTAATTGATATCGGGCAATTTGAGAGACAAGTATTTCATTACAAACAGCAGTAATTAGTGACATCTCTCAAATTGTTTTGTCATGATTATTATCCTGGTTTATGCATTCCAAAGTTTGAGCAGAGAAATGGTATATTTCAAAACATTTTGCACTGTCACGCTCAATGAGTTCTTTTGAAAATTGACAAGTATCCAATAAGGGAAGGTGCAAGTCCGCCACAATTCATTGTTTCGTCAAATTTATGTGATGACTAATAAAATTTTCGATTGATGTTTGCCGTTAATTTAATTAATGATATGCCGCCTTCCAAACCATTCCTTTTAGTAAAGACTAACTTTGTGGATACAATACTAGCATGCTTGTTATTGATAAATCAGAATATTTATACTATGAATTATGATTTATTATTTGGGTTTTACTAATCTCTTCCAGTTGTTTATAAGATGATCCCACCTTTTGCTCCCACACTTTCTGTCAGCCGCAATTTATATTCATGTATTTGAAATTCCCTTCCTCAATCTACCTTTAAGTTTCAATGTAACCTGATAAAACTTCGGAAATACAATGAAACCAAAAGATTTCCCCTAGCCAAGTGCCAATATACTTATTAATGCAAATTTATGTTTGAAAATTTTTTTTATCGGATTTATTAGATGCCTGGCCGAAAAGTTAATTACCAATCTCTGTTAGTTACGTACAAAAAGGGACCCTGAGGTGTTTCCCAGGCCCCTTATCAACAACAGTTTAAAGAGAACTGGAAAAGCTATCCTCAGAAAATAGTCGTGATGAATGAATAAATAAATAAATAAATAAGTACAGTAAGTAAAATTTTGATGTAAACTGACAAGGTTTCGGAAATCAAATGAAATCAATAGATTTCCCTTTTCATGTGGGAGTTGCATATTGATTTCTTAATCGTACAAAAGTGACGGAATTTTCCCAACGTGTTATCTATATTCTTCCTGGTTTATTTTTACAAATCAACTGATAAAACCAAAAACCTGTGAGTTATAAAGTACAAAACAGAACGCTATGCGGGCTAATAAAATATTTGTACAATTGTTGTAAACGATAAACACTAATAGCTCATTAAAAGTTGCTTAGGAATCGTAAGTTGTTACCGTTTGTTATCCTTAACTGTCTACCTTATCGGTCCATACAATGTCGGCCTTAAAATTATGAGAATTTCGGATTTGAAAAAAACTTAGGCCAAAGGAATGGCTTCAGGTTAAAAAAATATTGGCTTTACAATACCACAATGGTCTGCAAGATCAAAATCAGGGTTTCATAAATTAAAATTTCGTTGCTTTAGGGCGACAAATAAATTAGGCGAATCATAAGAAAATCCCCCATCATCTTTGTTAATAAGAGTTAAAAAATAGATTTAGATAGAGTTAAAAAGATTGAGTTTCTCTATAATGGAATCAAAGGAGCATCAAGATACTCCCAAGAGCTATTTTACGAGGGAGAGAAAGAAAGACGTTTCCTAAAATCCTTTTTGTCCTGACTCGCCTCATTTTCATGGAAATTTTAATGACGAGAATTTTAATGGACTAAAAGTTATAATCTTCATTAATTTTCAGTAAGCATTGATAAGTAATGAAAAGAGACTTAGGTGTTATAGCGTAGAGTCTAAAGCAAATTAACCCAAAGGTTTTTCCAACTACTGTGGTGGAGTGTTTTTATATCGAAATGATGCGCACTTTAAGGTTATAATACACTCCTGCACAGAGATGCTGGATAAAGAGTTAAGACATGCACATTTGGGAAGAAGATTTCCTAATTCAGGCAATTAGCTTGATATCATCGGATCGATAGCTCAGTCGTAGAGCTATCGCCTGGCAAGCAAGAGGTCGTGGGTTCGAATCCCACTCGATCTACAGTGTTTTAAGTATACTTATCTCAGCCAAAACGCGTGTGAACGGGTAATTCCAATTTCTCTATACACTATGATGCGTAATTACACATGTTCTCATGCATATTTCCTAATTTGTTTTTGTATAACCATGTCACGTTTTGATGAACTTTTCCATGACAGCAAACATCAATTCAGGAAGTTCAATTTGAAAACTAATCACATGGGATTTTGTCGTTATATAGCATAAAGTACTGAAAACTAGGTGGGATAAACGCTTTATTTTGGAAACTTGTGTCATATGAAGAGCAAGTCACGAAATAAAGAGTAACTAATAAATCAAAATAAGAATATACAGTAGAATTATAATGAATCAACAGATCTTGCACTAATGTGACTTTCCAATTACCGCAAACCCACGACCTCTCGCTTGCTGTAAGTATGTAAGTAATACGCACTTGGTTCCATGAATATAGAATTGTACCCGTATACTGTTCATTTTTCTTTTGGAAAAACAGTAAAATGTTCAATTCTGTTAAAAAGTCGACTATTAAAATCTTTTTCATTGAATCAAATATTTGTAACAAATAACGAAAATGCACGAAACTTATATTCATCTCATGTAAAGGGTTGTGCGTAAAACACATCCAGTTGCAGATACCTCTGTTCATAGTAGGGTCCTCGAAACTAGTCACTGCCTGGGTTGCAAAGTTGGTAGAGCAGTGGTCTAGATAATCGGTCCCCATAGTCCCAGTCGGCCAAACCACAAGAAAATACACATAAAAACACAAACTGCAAAAAACTTCTATCTTGTATCGTGAGTTTCAGTCTGACTTCAGTGCGAAGTTTGGCAGTTCTGCCAAATCGTGGTTGTTGATTTTTCAATTATTTTGGCACTGTATCATCAAAGTCACCACGTGAAATAGATTCCTTAACCTCAACTTTTTATAATTTCTTAATCGTTTCCCCTTTAAAAGTGGAATCACGCCACATGAGATCGGGTCTGATAAAAATATTTGCAACAGCAAAGCCAGTCTTCTTGAAATATCATTTATGGGAGTATTTGTTTCGTTCTCCAAAGTCTGAAATTCTTTTTGGTATTTCATTTACTCCTCCCTCTCTAGTTTAGTTCAGACTTAGGAAAAAGAAGAATATGTTTCAATTATGTTGATTTTTTGGGACTTGTAGAGGCTTTACAAGCTGTAATCTGATTTCATTTGTACACTTAATAAAAGACAAGAAAATTTCATTTTTAAAGAATGGCAATAAAATTGTCATTAAAACTAACCAATCGAGGAAAGAAGCTTGTAAAAGCTCACCGCAACTCGATTTTTTGAAGTGTCCTAACATGAACCTTGCTTTAAGATAAGAATTTCACTTACCACGTGAGAAATCATCTCTATGAGCTCATAAAAGCTTAATTTCAATTGATCATTAAAATGGTAATAAATGAAAATAATTGTAGTCAACTGATTAAACAAACTAAGTTTAAAAAAATCAACGAATAATTGGTAGTTCGGCAATGGTATATTGTATTTCAATTGTCAATCATTTGTATTTATAGAAAAAAGACTAAGGATAATCTCATCTTATCATATACTGTTGGTGTTATTTTACTTTCTGGGTCTTACAGAGAATCAACTTTGGTTCTAAAACTTTGGAAATTACATTATAGTGGAGAAAGATTGACGAATATGGCTTCTCTAGCCCAGACCCGTTTTACGGCTGATCGATTGTTTCCAAGAAAGGTCCATAGACAGGTCAATAGACATGTTTTCACTTAATCAGTCCAGCATAAAAATTGCTCTGACCTTCAGTCAAAATAACTCAACATAACCGGAGCGGGAATCGAACCTGCAATCAGTTGTAAGCATTCTACTATGTTTCCGCTCCGTTAATGAGAATTCTCATCTCGTTAGAGATAATTAGAGGATAATTAATATCCCAAATATCACATAATGAAATGATAATTTAAGAGTGCGCTGATAAAAAATGCCATACACTGCTATATCATCCTCTAAATTAATTTCCAGGAAGGCAATTTGTATTAAAAAGTCACGTTTACATGAGACCAGGCACAAGGAAGCCCATGATAAATTCTATTTCTTCCATAAATGTAAAAGATTGACAAAAAAAAATCAATTGAAACACATTGTTTTTTAAAACTTTTTTCCATCCCGGCTCTCAAATGTGGCCTTGCAATCTTTGGTGTACTACAAATGGACATGTAACACAAGGCAGGCATTGCACGACATAAAACCACACTCATTACTCAGTAATACTTATAAACTGGAAGCAGAGCTAATAATGTAACACATTGGTTAGCACTGTTCAGGACTCTAACCCTCGACATTGCGGTGCAAGCGAACGTTTCTTTTCTTTTCTTTTTATTTATTTTATGTGTTTTATGTGGTTTTAAAGTGCAAGGCTAAAACATGAACCTGACGACGCAAGGACTTGGGCTATGACCCAGCGGCACTGTCTGGCACGAACGCTGTCAATGCCGCCAAAGCCATGAAACGAGATCTCGTGTTTTGTTAGCCAGAATAAATAATTTGAAAGCAATTTGACATACCTTTAATGTTTGATGTTATTAACTTCTTGGCTGCTGGCTTCTGATTGTTTGTCGAAGTGTTTTCTTTTTCTTTGTCTGCAGTTTGCTCAGTTCGAATGTCTGGTCTGATGAAGCACTGAGCAAGGCTTATATATAAGGTCTTTTTGAGCGGATGGACGGAATATACAGGAAATTCCAAAACCAATTAATTATTCAATATATTTCCTCTTTATACTTGAACTAAACAAAACGATTAATGAAAGCTGTCAATCTTAAATTCATTATATGCATGATCCCATCTCACGTATTGTTATCTTAAAAATTTGTGAGAACTAAAAGATATTCAAAACGCAAGTAGAGATCTTATAGTGAAAAGGAGTCCCTACTGGAGAGTTTAGTCAAAACATATATGAGCCTATTATAAAAAGACATTTAAAATGCCCAAGAGTTGCCTATCAATAGAAAGCTGCCGATATGTGGTCAAACGTTTGAGGTGCAGACATGACTCAAGCACTTTTTTAAAAAGTTCCCTTTTTGACATTGAAATTGCTTGGCTATGCATAACTAGTAGCTAGCATTGAATGTATGGAACAGATGACATGAAACTGTTAGAACATTTTAAGAGGATTAAGAATTCAAATTTACCATCTCATAGGTCATAAATCATAGATGATATATAAGCAATAGTATTCCCAGAGAGAGTGATTCTAATTGATAACACGTTTAAGGAGTCCTGAATTAACAAGGCTGTCGATGGTATATTTTTCCAATCATAATTAGGCTTAGATGTTTTTCAAAGGTATTTTTCTCATTGTTGTTAGCTTTCAGGATTGAAATTAGGATTCGAATTTACCCAAGTTGACCTCTCCAGTTCTACTAGAGAATTCTTGAACTGCTGTCAATGTGTTGGCAGTCATCTTAAAATGCTGACAGGAAATCGTTAAAATCAACAGGACTGAGAACTTTCACAACCCACAGCCTCCCCCGGACCCCTGAGTTCATCGCCTTAGCCACTCAGCCAAATTTAAACATAAGTGAAAGAATAAACAGGAATGAAGGAAGTACAGAATAGTGTGAAGTTTTCCGATTCCAAGCAGCAAAGAAAACCATGTAGTACAGAATAATTTATTCCTACGTCTTGTAAGAGGTAGCAGCAATTCAATTTATTCGTTTCTCCCTCCTAGTTTAGGACGTGGGTGTGCTAGAGTTATAGTCATGGAAGTAGTTTGGCAGGATTAACAAAGTGGAAAATGGATGACTGTCTTACAAACCTCACCCACAGTTTAACCAGGAGTAGAGTGTCATAGTGATACGTGAACAGTAAGCATATACCTAATCCCAGTAAATATCCGAAAAATCTGTAAACGTCAATGCAAGTAAATGAATCTATGCATTTTATTAAAAAGGTATTAATAATTTTATCATCATACGATGCAAACATTAAATTGGGAATGAATCTGTAAACGGACTAATTAATTCATGAATAGTAAGTAGCCTAAGTCGTAGAAATGGGAAATGGAATGTTTATTGATAGGAAATATCACCAAAACCTGCAATTGCCTAAGGAAAGATTCTAAACAACCAATGCCTGACCACCAACAACGTGTACGAGGCCACTATTACATCCAGTCTACAAAACTTAGCACCCAAAACCTATATCAGCATTTTTGAAGGTACATTCAAGAAACGATACGCCCACCTCAAAAAGTCCCTCAATCACTTACGATATGAGAAAGAAACCGAGCTGTCGAAGGAAGTTTGGAGAGTAAAAAACCAAACCAGGAACTAAAAGTGACTTGGAAGATCAAAAAGAAATGTGGACTATTCAACCCAACATCGGGCAAATGTAACCTTTGCCTCAGCGAGAAACTGCTGATACTTGACCTAGCAGACATTAAATGCTTGTTGAATAAACGAGACAAACTTATCTCTAGATGCCGCCACCAAAACAAATTCAAATTAGCAAGTGACTCGCTTATTTTTCTGACGTCACGGCGAAATGAAGTCAATATATTGTAATTTTACTGTTTTATTTCAGTTAGCTGATGAATCCGTGAAGGAAGAAACTTAAAGTTCTAACTAAAAAAGTTGCCTTTCTTTTCATCAATAAGTGTATTATACTCCTGATTGTTGAGCACTATTCGAGAAAACTTAAAGTATTTATAGGAAAAATATTTTAGTAAATTGTAGCGGTGGGTTCTGTGAGTAAGATTGTACATTACTAACTCTTCTTAGCACGTACTCAGTACCCATTGCAGTCTGTATATGTTTATTTGTCCTATTTCCATGGCGATTGACTCCCATGAGACAATCAAAGACGAAAGTTCAGGACGATGGGAATTAGTAAAAATCGACGATTGACATAAAGAGGCTATCCGGTTTAAATAATCAAATCATACATTTATGAAAAGGAACTAAAATAACAGTTTGACGTAGTGTAAGTTTGAATTAATGTGGATTTGAAAAAACTGGTCCCAAGATGAGTAACTGAATAATTTGATTATTTACCCAGAATAGCCCCATTCATATTAAAAGTCAGTTTTGACTAATTCCAATTGTTTTGAACTTTCCCTATGTCAAATTTTTATTTTTGGTCCTTTTTAATAAATATATGATTTGATTATTCAACCTAACCCGGATAGCTCTTTATATCAATCGTCGATTTTTGCTAATTCCATCGTTCTGAACTTTCACCATGTCCCTCTGAGTAACAGCCTGTAAAATTTGATTATTCATCTAGGATATGTTCAGTCCTTCATGAACTGTTATCAGTGAGGGTACTTACCTTAACTCCTGGAAATACCTCAGGATACCATATATAATTTGGTAGTGATTGGGAGAGTACCCCATTGCAAGGGTCGAACTTGGGATTCCGGTTTACGACTCAACAACTAAGCAAATCCACCCAGTAGGCTAAAATATTTTGATGGTCCTTGGAGCTGTTTAAGAGAATTGGCTTCAATAATCTTTATTGTAACATCACGAGTGCGACTAGATAAAAGGGTTGGCATTTAGATGTGTGATTAGGGTCATACCAGTGATAACGAAATGGTGTCCGAGTAAGAACAAAAAGTTGAAACAAAATCGTGAAAAGCCCATGTAGAGTAATTTTTTCTACTTAAACGACACGCAGGACTGTGTACATGACTGGGGACAAGATAAGGACAGAAAAATACCAGGGTGAAATGAGTGAGATGGTCAGAGATTGAAAGATGGATGACAAAAAAAGAAGAGAATGGGTTGACATCAGGAATCGCAAGGAGAGAATGATAGCAAAAATTAAGAAGGAAAACAAGAAAGTGATGGTGAGGATTAAGGAAGAAAACAAGAGAGTGATGGTGATGATCAATGATGGCGAAAGGATCTTGTATCTTATACGCGACAGTAAGAGAAGAATGGAAAGGTTGAAAGGAGATCTTGGTTTTCTTCGAAAATGACTCACTACTTTGATACGTGCTAACAAAAACACAACATAAATATGCGTAAAGAAGTCATTATCGCATCCTTTTTATAAGGTGAAATTGCAAACTAATATTGAATTGCACGTATAGGTTTCAACATTTCTTTATTGGTGGTATTTTCTATCGACGCCAACTGCCGAAAATAATTTATAAGGTCATGAAATTCCATTTGTACGTAAGGTTAGGAGAAAACAAACTGAGGATAAAATCCATAAGTTCAGGAAATAAAATGGTAAATAAACCGAGCGCCTAGATTGAAGCCCTCCAGTGCCTGCTGTGTGGCCTAGGGGAAAGATAGGTGAAGAAACAATTATGCAATGAGGGTCACCGTCTGTAAATTAGGTAATCTATTCCCTATACTAAATTCCTAAAGCACAACACGATCGGTTTGGCACTTTAACTCGACATTCCATCCCCAACAGAGAAGAACATACGTTGATATGACAGGCCACTTTTTCTTGCTAAAAGACAGAAAAAGTTCTCTTTAAAAGCAGTTCGAATTTTTCTTAAACATACGCTTATAGAATCCAATGGTTCAGAAGGTACGTTTAAATTTGACACCTTAAAAGTTTTTCATGTTACTGTTAAATATTAACAATCTCTCTACCTGGAAGTGTTCCAGCAAGATCCTCTACTATATTATCATTATAATGTCAATTTTGTACCACGCTTGCACGAGGTTTTTCTGTGAATAAGACTAACAATCAATATATTATTTTCCTCTGACTCTCTGTAGGAGTTTCCAGGAAGACCAGGATGTTCATTGATGTAAATTCTAAACAACGCCTGCATGAGACTTTTGGTAATAAAAATTGTCAAGCAATGTCCTTCAGATTATTCTCATTGAAATCAACAATTGCTGTTAATTCCTTTAGATTCCCTGTAGGTGTTTCGAAGAAAAATGATCTTGATTGATGTAAGAACTGTAAAACGCCTTGTTTTTCTGTAACTAAAATCAACAATCGCCGTCAATTCCTTCAGATTCTATGTAGGTGTTTTGAGGAAAGCAGGATATGCTCATTGATGTAAGTTGTATAGGATTGCAGAGGTGGCTTGCATAAACAGATTTGCAAGATTCAATTTAGTTTTCCAGGGAAAGATTCTCCAAAGAAGGCTACTGTTCTTTATTTGTTTATTAATTTTTTTTTTCATAGAAAACGATTTTCAGAAACCAAATTGCCTGGAGCTGATTAATTTATGTTTTTCCAGGAATGAAATTAAACGAGAGTTAATTACTTTTTCAGATATATTTTCGGTATTTGAAAGAAGAGAAAGAAGTTTGCAATTTGTAGGCTCCAGTGGTTAGCCTTTTTTTTAAAATAGGAACGACCTAAGAGAGTTTCAAATTCAAAGGAAATTTACCTGTTGAGAAAGACGAATTAATAATTTCAGCCAAAGGGAGAGAAATTTCTGGAGAAATTAATTTCAGTATTCTTGTTGGAACACTGTCAGGTCCAGAACTTTTGTTAAGGAGCATGGAATTAACAATCTTAGAAACTTCCTCAGATGTTACTGGCGATAAAAAGATGGAGTTTGGGTTTGGACGTTGCTTAAAAGGATGAAAAGTGTTTACGACTGGGGGAATACCGGCCCTAATATTATCAGCAACAGAAGACAAGTATGAATTAAAGAGGGCTTCTGTTCTTTATTTGTTTATTTCTTTATTGACATTTGTTTTGCAAAACATAACCAGTTGACTCTGATACATCATCGATAATGTCTGTGATCAATTAATATGCAGATAAACAATTTTTCATCTTCCGACAAAACATTTAATCAAGTGCCGCAATAACAGGAACATCACAACACAATTGATTTGCATGATTTCCTATACTTGCTGCTAGATGTAACTTGTGAGAAAATTACACAACAAAAAAAAAATATTCATTTCCAATAGTTACCAAATAAACTCCAGTTCTATAGTATATAAGGACGATAGTAAGCTAAGTAAAGGCATCGAGCTATAGAGTCTTTCTCTGAATTATTCAAAAACTTTACCGCATCCCACAACCCTTTTCACAAAGAGTTTTGTGTCAGAGTCCCTCCTTTACTTCTCAAGGGATTAAATATTTCTCACTTATGCTTAATTCCGGTAAAATACCTCTATCTACCAGGCACCTGTTTCTACCTCTGATAAGGTTCGAAGGTTTTATCTACCTGGACTTTAGTTGAATGACTTCTCATTATCGTTTTTTCAAATATTTTCAAAGGCTTTTCTCTTAGAGCAGCTCAATAAAAGCAGGAACTAAAACTTCTACAGACATTAATTTGCAAAACTTACGGGAGCTCAGTGATCTAGTCATTTCAATCAATTATATTGTGTAGGTTTTTTTTAATTATAGGAAGAGGAGTCGTTCATAAATTGTCAACACAAGGATTTACATATAATAGCCATTCATTAGCTCCTCATTATCAAATACATAATGTTTAAGCTGCCAAAACATAACAATAAATAATATTGTTTGCAACAGTGGTAAATCTAGAACCTTAAGTGTCTTAAATTTGGCGAAATTCCATGAAATTCCATAAATATTAGTACTCGCCAAATTTCTTATAAATTACCACTTTCCAAACTTAATTCTCGCAAATTTAGAAAAATTTTCCTTTTGCTAAATCAAAGCCTCGCCAAAAATCTAATATTTGCCAATTGCTGAATGTAACCCGCCAAATTTTGTACATTTAAGGTAGTTACTCTTCAACCATTAGCTTAAAGAAAGGATAGCCACTCAGGAAGTTTTGAAATTTTATATGAATTTCTCCTCACTTTTGTTTACACTTTATTTTGTTTACAATTTTAAAATAAAGTGCAAAGGCATCAATATTCCAAATATTACCTCTATTTATTTAGAATTTTGTTTTCATTGAATGAATTTAATAAAAACTCATTTCAAAATAGAATTCACAGATTTATTGGCATTGACACATTACAGTCAGCAGTTATTGAATGCATCATTGTTTCCTCTACGAAATTCAGAGCACAGAGACATCATATGAAAAGTATGTAATTTTTTCGATCTATCACCACTGAAAATGAGGTATTTCCACTGACATTTCGTCAACGCGTGAATCAAGCAAAGCTTGAGAACAACTGTTTAGCCAAAACAGGATCACCACCGCGGATGCTCAGCGAAAGCATGACTAAACAAAAATGTTTCTGCTTTGGGTGTGGTTAATTTACGGATAGTCTCGTGCCTCCACTTAAAAGAAACCTTTATAAATGTAAGGAAACCTTTTTCTATTACAACAAAATAAAAGGCACAACATTCTCTCCCCACACACTTCTGTAGGAGGCACTTTCTAGACAATGCAAAACTTTTTCAATTGACTTGAGTTTGGTCATTCTTTTCACTATGTTATTTCACATCACATTAATAGCATTCCATGTATGCTGGAAAATTCTCGGTTTCGAATTTGTAGATATACTTTCTTTGTCTCCTTTACTTATTGTAGGCATATGTACTTATAATAAGTTCAAAGCCCTATTGCCAAATCATCTATTAAAATGATAAGGACTTCCAACTCCCACTTCATCAACGAAAGCAGTTGTACAGTATCAAACAGTCTGAGCTCGTATAGAACAACATTTTTTATATTTGCAGCTTTTGTGTCTGAAAATGACAACGCGGTGGATTAAGGCTTTGTAAGGGTTCTAGGTCAAGTGAAATTTTTTTTTCCGTGCTTCCCTTTGACGTACAAGGAAGCAACATGGGGCTAAAGGTGCTGGGTTTTTGCAATATCGTCTGGACGACGATCATTTTAAACCCCCGCTGACGATGAAAAATGCCAAGATATCAATGATATTCATCGCAAGTTCGGCACATCATATTTTGCCGTTATGTGTATGTGAATAAACTAATCATTCACCTAAAAACTCGATAATGGTCTTAACTTACATGATTCAAATCATTAATTTATTCCAATATTCCCATACCAAGTTGCAAAATATGATGTGCCGAATAATTTCCCGAGCTTGCAATAAATATCATGAATGAATGCTGGAGAGGAGGGCCCCTTCGTTTCTTTCAACTGCAAATAGTTATGGCAAATATTATCAGTGAGGGTCCTTCTTTTGTTGAAACACTTACGTAAGCCTTGTGTGGAATTAACCCTTGTGGCGAGGACCATTTTTTTAAACGCTCAAAATCTTCAGAGAATTTTACAACACTCCTGAAACTTTCGAATTGAATTTCTGGACTATGGAATTGGAATTTAGAATCCAAAGAAAGCTCTTTTTATTTACTGTAAGAAGAATAGTAGGTTGAGTGGGCCAATTTTGGATCCCGTAAGAAGTTATGACCACTTGAAGGCGTAGCCATATTTTTTCTTCCCTTGTCCCGATGTATGCGTGACCCACCATTTAAGGATTAACAATGAATGGTAATTTTCAGTTAAGAACACCTCGTGGTGACTTCGATGACTAAAAACATGATTTTTGAGCTCTGCATCTTAACCCCTTGGCTACAAATCTATAAGTTATAAGAATCGAAGATGCTATTGATCGTCGGAATAGGAAAATCAACTCCTTTGAACTGTTTCCTTTGTATTTTGTAGGCGAATATTGTTTTTGTTTCGTCTTCCTGCACTTTTTCGGACGCGGCATATAATCCCACGAATTCTAGCATGTCAGGTCATTACAATCAATTCTTACAACATCTGACATATCCATGTACTTTCATTTCCTGCCTTTCAACTTAATTATCCTGTTCCCCTTTAAATCGCCTACGCCATCCCAACATACACCATTCGACGTGACAGTTAATTGATTATTAAGTCACGCTTCATGTCACTCACGAACAGGAAACCTTCAATGACAATGCACATACAATAAAATTACATAGCATATTAGTGATAATTTCAGTGATAATTGCAAGTATGATTCTAGGTATTTATACGCTTTTTCACTTAATCAGTTGTTTACTTGTCTGAGATTCATGCATAATCTAACCACAATCTATCCGAGATGAATAAAACCATCCAAACTTTCCCATTTGTCTGAAATTTGTCCAAAATTAACCTGAACCTGTCCACACCTGCCAAAAAATCTTTCCAAAATCAATCTTAATCTGCAAGAATCTTTTTAAGTTGTGTCGGAATCTGTCCGAAATTCACCCAGAATCTATCCGAACCTTCCTAAATCAATCTTAAATCTTTACAAAATCAATCATCAACACGCGACCAAGTTATGTCCTAAGTCTTTCCAAACTGTGTGCGAATCTTAACAAATAACCTGCTGAAGGCAATATTTTTATTGTAACCAAAAATACAGTATCTATCAAAAGTACATTTGACGGAACAACAGTACATTATTTAGTCAAAAAACAAATTATAAAGTTTGAGAAACGAAATAAAACAAATACAAATCAACATCATCCAATGCCAAGTTTAATGAACTGATCGCATTCCAATAACTAAGATAAATATAAATGGAACAACACTAAACCAAACGACGTCATACAAATACCTGGGAGTCCACTTCAATTCTTCATTGTCAATGTACGAAAATTTTCAAGCAAGATACAAAAACGCTAAGCTCATGGCTCCATCTTCTGTCCAAACTACGTTCAAACCTAACACAAAAAACCGCCAAGGCAATCTACAACAGTATTGCTGTGCTAGTTTTTACCAACTGCGGAATCGTATATCTGGACTTATCAAATACGAAATATGGAAATTTATTTTGAAGCGATTAGCACACCAAAAACCAACAGCCTAATAAAGATACCAAAGGTCAAGACGAAATCTGGACAAAATGGATTCTTTTATCAAGGAGAAATAGTTTACAGCCAATTATCAAGAGAAATTCGTGTACAGGAAAAATAAAATGTAATTTTATCTAGATTAAAAGATTTTAGATTTTAATAGCTATTTTTAATTCCGCTGTTTATCTGAAACTTCTCCGACAGCCCTCAGCTTACACAGGATGTCATTTCGAAGTTGAAACATTCTTTCACGGTGTAAGGTTGTAAGAACGTTGAATTGACGTCCTGGGCCTTGGATTGAATCTAGGTTTGTTCTCGTCCATTTTACGTTTGATATATTCCAAATTCAAACCGTATATCGAATCTAGACAGCGATTTGCTGATCTGCCTTTCCGAGTTTTGATTTTTCGATCAAACTTTTGTTTGTTTGGTTTCATCAAAATTTTAATCGACCTGTCGTATTAGTTTTATTTTGCGCCTAACAGGACTTGTTTGGAAAGCAGTAGTTTTTATCATTTTATCTTATATAAATAAATATAATACTGAAACGACCATTCTGTATAAAGATTTTAGAAACAAATGAAATAAATAAAATTATTAGAATAAATAAACCAGAAATGTAATAGGATCTATTTTTAGAAATAATGTTTATAATAAGGATTTAAACTCAGATTTCCAATAAGGGAAATATTTTCTTTAGTGTAACAAAAGTCCGAAAAAAATCACTATATTACCAAGGGGGTATCTGAAAGTGTGAAAAATTTCACTTATTTATTGTAGCGTCAATCAACCAAAAAAAAACAAAAAACAGTTCTTTTGATTGTCTCTTGGCATTTTCCAAATAAATTTTTCAACTTTTGTTTTGTTATATTGACGCTACAATAAATAAATCACATTTTTCACACTTTCAGATACCCTTGGTAAAATCATGAGATTTTTTCAAAAAGAGCAAGATCTCAGCAGAGAACGAATTTCCATTCTTCAAAAGTAGGTGGGCGTAGACACCCATGACACAAAAAGAAATGGCGTAAAAACTTTCATACTCAGCCCGATAAGCAATTTTAAAATATTATACAGTTTATTTAGAATTTATTCAAATTTTACACACTGTTCACTTATAAAGCACAATTTCTGATTGACACCTTTTCTCAAAGAAGTTACGCACCAAATTTTCTTTTGAATCTTAGACAATAACCGGTCTTGTTAAGCTCGGTCAGACCCTAGTACTTAGGACACAGAATATAATCGTTTTTTAATGTAACTTAGGGTCCAATGACACAACATTATATCGATATCTCGTGGAAGTTACATTGAAGCTTTTGTTGTTTTTTTTATTACTCTTTTGAAAATGTTCAAAGGATTTTAATGGTTTCAGTTAATTGCCCTCATTAGCAAGTTGGCTTCAACGTAAATGCAACCTATGTATTTCTTCTGATTGGACACTCGTGTATCCATGTATCCATGTATTGTTTCCTACGAAATTCGTACGGAAAACCTTCCTAATATTGTAATTATCGGCTAATTAAATAAAGTTTCATTAAATAGTCAGTTGAGTTGTCATGACTGCATTCGATTGGAATCATAAAGAATCTACTTTCCCAAATCTCACTACACTAAACATCTTCTCTTTCCACGTATAATTCAAATAGCAATTTCTCCCCAATGAGTTTCCCAAAATCTCATGTAAAAATATTTCCATATTTCTTTTTAACAGAGTCTTTTCCAAGTCAAAATTGTCATCTGGAAAATACTTCTAACAAGATCATATACAAACTTAATACAGGGTTGCACAGTTGAGAGGTTAAAAAGAATTTAGAACACACCGCGAATTCAACCCTTTTATTAGGAATACAACAGTATGGCGAAAACCGTTTTCATCCAATATCTTTGTTGGGGGGGGGGGGGGGGAGGGATGCTTTTATTTTGAAATTACATGTACTTTAAAATTGTTATACACCTCTCCAATGACATGTTGGATGAAATTTCGGTTTTTCATGCTTTACCTTTTAAGGGAAGAAAAGATTTCGAAGAAACATAGTGCGGAAGAAAAAATTGCGGAATTACAGATTGCAGATTTGGCCGACTTCGTAATCATTTCTTTCGCATTTTTCAACAAATGAGTAGAAATTTGCAATCTTTTCTTCTGCATTTTCCATGGAAGTCCTTAAGTTCTCAAGGCGTGCTAAATATTTTGCTAAAATAAACAAAAAATAAAATATTTTCGCATTTTTTGTGTACAGTAGTGTCAAGGAAATCTTTTTCAACACGCGAAATTAAAGACATAGCAATATTGAGGTTAGCTTTTGTCCGCATTTTCTAGATCAAATTACGAATCCGAAGTCTTTCATCCCGCATTTTTGAGAAAGTTTTTTTGCAATATTTTAATTCGAGATTTTACAATTATTTCTATTACGCATATTATTCTTTCGCAACTTTTCTTCACTTAAAGTAGTTAATTCATTAGGCTTATTTGCTGAAGGTTGAGCTAGTAAAGATCATTCTACCAAGAATGGAATCTAATTGGTGATTAAGACTATGCTTCCAAGTGGTGCATCGGTCGAAGCGCTCTTAGGTACTTACCTAATGCATGCAACCCATAAAAAACGTTACAGATTTGAAACCTACCCCTGCCGAATGACGCTTTAAGGTGACTATAAATCTGCATTATTTGCCTTAAAAGGTGAATATCGGATTTTTAGGAACCTCATTGACTTCTTATCAATCGTGGTCCTAGCAAATTGGTCTGTGGGAAGTTGCAATTATCTCAATTACACAGATAAACCAATTGACCAACATGCGTTTCATTTACTAAAGTTCTAAAGAGATTTATGCTATTCCTTGCAACCTTTGCTTGACTTCTTCAATAAGTTCTCATTACTCAAACTATCATAATTAATACATTTGATTATTAAGTTTAATTCACAGAAGGATGCAATGTAATAGAAGGAGTTGTTAAATTTGGGAGCGGTCGGAAATCTCCAAGTTTGGAGAATGTAATGGCGGGGATCCAAGAGAGAGAGAGAGAGCGAGAGAGACAACAGATGCTGATAATTAGTGTGAAATATTCTTTCGCAATGACGGAAAGTCATCAATTTTGAAAACGTGATTCGATGACTTTGCAAAAAGTAAACCAGGAATGGACACTTTGTGTAAGAACAACTCTATCAAAAAAAACATTTTATTCAAAATAGGCTTATTGCTTTTTCTTTCAAATATTTTTAGTATCAAGTCATTAATACTGTCCGTGTATCGTTGCTTCTACGATTCAACTTCGAGTTACAAAACGTGTGTGAAATTTATCAAATTTTAAACGACGGGAAATATGTAAAGTTTGGCCTCGTTTGAAAGCGCTTTGTAAGCCCTTTATTTTAGTAGTGTACAATTTCATACTAAGACCTTTTTGAAGCTACTGCAGTCGAAACTATCGTTAGGAAATGAGTGGTTGAAACAGTTAGTTGTCAGATATTATTAAAAGTAGAAACTTTCAAGAGCAGAATCTTTCGCATTTTTTACGTTTTTTGGTCATTTTCGTGAAATGTCATATCACGCGAAAATTTTGTCAAATAAAGTTTCTGCCTTTACAATAGAGCTGAATTAAATTGTTACGTGACAGAAGACATGCAATAGCCATTAAAAATCTAATTACCATATTTTCCTTATTTTTCCTCGTTCTCTCTTTCATGGTCATCCCTAGTTATAGTTATATAATTTAATTGTTACTAAAGTTATGGTTCTTTATTCTTAGACACTTCTTTCTTCGGTATATATACTACTTTCTATTCATGGTAATTTCGTGTTCTAGACCATTAAAACTATCTGTTTAAAAGCCTGTAATAATGTTTGGAAGGACGAGTCATTTATAATGCTTACCTCGAATTTCCAACATTAGAGAACAAAATAATCCTTTCAAACAAATCAAAAATGTAAATTCTTTGAACATCATCAGTAGCTATGTAAAATTACGATCAAAGTCAGTCTCTTTTTTACTGTTCACTTATTGGTTTAAGTTGTACACCCAAACCTGGCAACCCCATCGATGTTAATGAATGATCACGGCTGCAATTGTGCGTGCCGCAATTTATATGAGCAAGCCGAGCCACGTTTTCAAATTATTGTTGCCTTAGCAACAAACCCCCAAAATCTAACATTACCGTTATCTTCAAAGATCTCAGAGATTACCAGGTCAAAATGAAAATGAAAATGTTCTTTTGCACGCATGCTATGACGACAAGCCCCCAAATCATAACATTTTTGTTTATCTGCTCCTCTGTTACATAACTTAGATTCTAAAAGTCAAGTGTTATGAGGATAGTTGCTTAGCGGCAAGTCTTAAACACCTACTAAAAGTAATGGTTTTGATTTCGCAGCCGTTTGTGAGAGATTTTTCAGGAAGACTTTTTAGATTTTTGGATATTATTTTTATCGTTGGTCTCGTTTTCAAATAAATTTTGCCATGACAACAAACAACAAACAAACGAGCATACAAATAACAAAGTAATTATCTATTCTTTTTATAATTTCATTTAGCCACAGATACGGAACTACGCCAAACTTGCTAAAAATTTGTGTAACCATTTTGATAATGCATTCATGCACGCGGAATTTTTTTCAGTTTGACAGGTAAATAAATCGTTAACATTCAATGATAACTTCCGGAATTATTAAAGAGTAGTTCGGCAGGGAAAATCATTTACCGTCCCATTAAAGGGACGTCTGGTACAGGCTACGAATTATTTGAGTGTAATAAAGAGTTGGTTTGTCGACCAATTTTAGAGATTTGTTTGCCTACCGGAAACGGTAAAAGTCTTTCGCGCACTTTAAAACTGAGATGTGAAAAGGGTGTATTGTTTCGGAAGATTTTTTTTCGAGTATGATCGATAACTTAATGCAAGTTGGACTCCAAAACGGTAATTATTTTTGAGAAAATTGAGTGTGCTTTGTGACTCAATCAAACTGGACCCAAAACGGTAATTTAATTCTTTATTATTGATTTTTAAAATTTTCAAGTATAATTGGCAACTAAATGCAGGCTAAATAAAAAACGGTAAGGGTTCTTACCAATTCTCAAATTTTATTAATTGAAAAAAATGTTTCTGGCCTCCAATACTGTTGACCATTCCTCCCTAATGGTCTCCCTATGGTAGACCTCATCCACAGCGTGAAAAACTACAAAATATGGTCCGGTATATTAGCGTACATGGACTAATTTCTTCCATATATGAAAGAAATAAGTTCGTATAACATGATATACGGAACCAGTATTTGGACAATTTGCATGCCGTGATCAACAATAGTTCCGATACCCAGGGAAAAAATTATACACGAAAGTGATGACTATGATGCAACGATTGGGAGTTTGTTGCTATGCGACATCACTAACAAATACATAGTATAAGGGGGAGTGAAGCATTAAAACTCTTCCTGTTTTGAGCTTCACTCTTGCGAAAAATTGGGATGTCTGAGTGATTCATGTAGAAAGTCCAAAAATAGAACAATTTTCAGGCTCCATATAGAGTCAGCCCTGCTGATTCATCAAACACTTTTCGTCAAGATAAACAAATACCCATTTTTAATTACTTTATTAAAGTATATTTTATTGGGAAATTGGGTTGTCTGCGTGATTCATGTAGAAAGTCCAAAAATAGAACAATTTTCAGACTAAATATAGTGTCAGCCCTGCTTATTCATCAAACGCTTTTCGTCAAGATAAACCAAATAGCCATTTTTAATTACTTTATTAAAATTTATTATCTTAGGAAATTGGGTTGTCTGGGTGATTAATGTAGAAAGTCCAAAAATAGAACAATTTACAGGCTAAATATAGTGTCAGCCCTGCTGATTCATCAAACGCTTTTCGTCAAGATAAACCAAATAGCCATATTCAATTACTTCATTAAAGTATATTTTATTGGGAAATTGGGTTGTCTCGGTGATTCATGTAAAAAGTCCAAAAATAGAACAATTTTCAGGCTCCATATAGAGTCAGCCCTGCTGATTCATCAAACGCTTTTCGTCAAGATAAACCAAATAGCCATTTTTAATTTCTTCATTAAAGTATATTTTTAATTCTGTAATGCGCCTGCTATTGTTTGAAATTATACCGTATCAAAATTACGAGATACGGGGAAAAAGAGAAAAAACTCTCGAGGTTTCGGAAGCTGAGCATATTCTTTGTAATTCCCGTTCCCGCGTGACAAAGTTTTTCCGACCGCTCGTTCACGGTTCGTAACTGGACCGTAGCACAATCTAGTATGTTACATGATCAGTATTTCGTATTACAAAACATGGAAGCCTGAAGTCAACAATATCTTGAAAAAAACGGTATAAACATTTTCGGGATACCCTGAATAGTATTATGCAGAATTGCATTGTAAACTTTCGCACTATGGATTTAAAATCATGCACCTGTTGTACATAATGCAACACTCTCCATCGCATCTGTGCCCTAGCCTGTATTCAGGTAGGTAGGGCTCTTCCTAATACCTTGTACCATTTCTGTACCAGTGCTTACAAGGAAGATAGCTCTCCCAATTGGCTTGGCCCTAGTCTACCTGCTATAAAGCTCAAGGCTTTTTTCCCTACACGTAGTTTATCGGCACACATCAAAAACCGAGTATGTCAAAATCGTAAAATACGGAGCATGCGCAGTAGCTACTACTCAGACAACAAAATACGGAGTACAACAATAGTTTCGCACCATTAACCAATCAGCGTGAACTACTTACAACAATCGAATTTCTATGTTTATAATTTCCAGTCTGACATCAGCCAATAGACCATGTGAAGAGCAAAAAATCCCGAAATGGTTTATCAGATAGACTAGCCCGTCCCGGTCCATCCCTCGGATATTCTTATTGTAGCAGTAAAATAACTATACTCTCAGTTTAAGATACTTCCCCCGAATGAGCTGTACCAACTAGATTATTGATAACAAACATTTCATGAATCATGATCTGCACTAAATTCATTAAAAAACTCAAAAGAAACGAAACAAGTTCTTCCCTCCCATTATTAATTTATTGAAAAGTTTTCAATCCCCCCGATTACTCCAAACCCCCCGATTATTCGGTACTCTAGAGTAATGATAAAAGAAACCCGGAAAAAAACGATATCGTGCGAATGGAGATCGTGCACTCACGGAAGGAGGGAAACTTAACTTTTCTTATCCGTTACCTAGCAACAGAACTATTTCCGTCCGCGTCTTTGCGGCTTTTTCAAACGGACTATGGGGCTTACTACATCACAATAATTATACTTCACGTATGGTAATACCAATTAATTATCAAAAAACAATACAAAACAAACAAAATAGTACTTGCGCTGTAAACTGAATTTTTTCCCTTTGAGATTTTTTGTTAAACATTAGGAAAACGGAAAAACTTCGTGATTACCGAGAACTTTTCTAAGACAATTTAAAACGTGATTCATGCTATTTGCGGTAAGTCTTTGATTCTATTATGAGCCATGGATTCTTTTAGGATTAGAATTATGTTAATGATTATTTACCCAGGATTCTTCATGAATTGCGATCAGTGGGGATCCTGTTTCCTGTAAACACTTAATGGCAGCATAAAAATTTAACAGTGATTGATATATTTTGCACACCATGCAAACCGTCAAAATACGGGTCCCGTATATTACCGTGTATGGGCTAATTTCTTCCATATATTGCCATAAACGGTAATATACGGGACTGTATTCGGTAGAAAGAAAGTCGGACAAAAGTGACGAAATTTTCCGTAGGTAAGGAACATTTCGTCTGACGAAAACGTTTGTCAACCCAAATTTTCTATTGCTTTCAAAAAATCATAGATACTAAAATTTGTATGATTTTTAAATGCTTACTTGACCTCGTAAGAGAAATACTAAGAAAACGATAATCCCGTATACACGAGTTCTCTTTAAGGATTCAATAAACGCCTGTTTTTCTGTCTAATTCATTTCTTCAAGATTACATTTATGAGTAAAACCTTAAAATATAATTGACGTACCGATACCATCTTATAAAAACTGTCCTCTGTCTTGCCCCTTAGGCGAACTTATGTCACGTCAACGTTATTTCCACACGACTGCACTTATAAATACGTTGTTTAAGTGTAACTAACGTATCGACATCATGGAATGAAGAGTCAGTAAAGATTCGTTCGGCCTTATAAACTAAAACTTACAAGTGAAGGTAACGGCTCTGGTAGCGGATTTTACAGCAAATCTTTCTCCATCTGACAAGATGTAACGGCGCGTCAAGACTGACAGTCCACAGACAGTTCCTGAAACTTATAATATTGTCGCCTTCCAAATATGGAATGTATTGTCGTGCTTATCTTTTGGGTACTTGCCAAGTTTACAATTATTTTCAAAAAGCTTTTACTAGGTGGGTTCTAATACGTTTCTAATATCGCAGTGAGTGATTAATAAATGCAGGTAATTACTTTCACTGTTAGATTAGCTATTCTATTATCATTCGCTCTAACTGTTTTATCAACGGTTGTTTTATATTTAGAGTAAATTAGCATCTATTTTAGGTATTAGAGTCTAGGTTTAAAAATAAAACTTTCATGTGTTCTGGCAGACGTACAAGTGCTATTTAATTGAATGAAATAGAAAGTATAGTCCTAAAAAAGAGCAGTATAACATAAAACTTCAATAAGACAATTTTTTTCAAGCAAAAGAACTTAGTCATGAGAATTCTACAAGATCATACCGACGGGGGTCATTGTGTCCAACCCCTTTTTTGAACAAGATGCCCTTCTTAACTCACTGATCATTAGGCGTTTCCAAAATTGCTTAAAAAACTCTATTTCTGTAGGTTTTACCATGTCTCAGATTGTCATAGAAAACGGCATGAAGGCGAGGTGGGTCTTTATAAATATAAAATTCAGGATATGTCATTGTGGGATGTTTTCTGCAACACAGTATGGTAGAAACGCCCTCTTCTCGTTTGAACAACCCTCTGGAGAAATTTCCCAATAATACTTGATTTACCAAGTGTTTTTGAAAACAACATCTCTACATACTTGAACAAATGCCAACAAGGAAGTAAACCCCTCCTTAATACCAAACCAACAATCCAATCATCAATGTCATGGCAATCTATTTTGTAAGTGCATAACATACACATGTTTTGTAAGAACAAGTCATATAAGAACATTGAAGCTCATTGAAGTGCTTTAAAAATGAACTTATGAATTGAAGAATGCTTATCACAACAATACTGGGATTTTTAAGCCTGGTCTCAAGCTAGCGCACAGCGCTATAGCTAAACGCAATCGCGCTAAGATTTTGAAATCCTTATCACCACGCTTAAAGTGATAACGGCACATGTTCCCACTAGAGGACGGCGTTAAGCTTAAGGCACTAGTATTAAGGCTTAACGCGGGAGTGTTAAGTTTAACACCACCTAGTGGGGACCAGGCTTTAGTGTGATTTTGACTCTAGAATAAGAAACATATGAAGAACTGTAGCTCATCAAATTGAACGAAGAAAAGAGCATTGAAACTGAGCCAAAAATTATCTGGTTTTTTTACAAAAAAAGAGAACGTGAAATCAAAATAAACGTCTTCCTACCTGCACATAAGATTTCATGCATTTTGCAGTAGAATATTAAGGGTCTCTTATTTCAATGGAAAGATGGCTATGTATGATTTCAACAAAAATTGAATACAAAATTGTGGTTACTAATCCAGCCCTTAAAACCGCGCACCAAAAGAAATTTGGTCACGTATTAGATGATGATAAAATGTAGGAATAAAGATAATTAGCATAGAAAAAAAAGTATCAACATAAGGTTCACGTGTTTAGATTTTCTAGACGGTTTCAATCACCGAAGTTAAATTCCCCTGAAAAATAACTAATGTCCCCTGATCCGCTAAACTTCTGACATTAAACTATTCATATACAATTTTTCACCTCTTGTATATATTGTTGAAAAACAAAAATATATGTTCATATCATATCGTATCTATGTTCATGAAGGTTTTATACGCAATGTAGGTCACTTAATATTGCAAAGGTCATCTAATCGTAGCAATCAAAGGCTACATACAATATATTAATGTCACATTCGATATGATATGAATCATTTCATTTTCTCCTCCTCGCTCCCCTTCTGCTCCTATCTTTAAAAGATTCAAAATTCTCACTATTTTTGACCT
>JAUBWS010128628.1:0-21974 GCA_032270445.1 Darlingtonia californica
CAACAGTCGGGGGCAGATTGTTCATATCAATCGATCTTGATATTTGTTGGAGTGTATTGACAAACTCAGGTAGTGGAATACAAAGTTCATTTGGTGTGTTACGCGCATAGAAATCTGGATTGAAATGATCCTTGAAATGAGTCGGAAGTTTATCTGGTGGGCAAGAACTTCGTATCGACTTTAAGGTTGTTGTTTGGTCATTTGCATTTTGAACAGTTTTTCAAGCTCTCTGTTGAATGCAAGTTGATTCAATCGTTGTCCTTCTGCTTTAAAATGTTTGTTTTTAAAATATACGAAACTTTTTGTGATATGCTGAAATGGTTTTGGTATCAGCATTTTTCCGGATAGGTTCATCCTTTGTTTCATAAAGTTCTTTGAGTTTCTGGTCATTATGGCACGGTTGTTCTAGTTTGTTACGTACGATGCGAGGAAGTGTGTTCTCTGCAGCATTCTTCAGTGAGGTGATGAGGTGTCTGTTGAGAGTAAAGTTATCGCTTGATTCGGGGATATTGTTACACAACTCAGCCATGGTGGTAAGGAAGTTTTGCTCCGTTTCTTTGCCATTCAGAGCTCGATAATCTATAAGAGGATCGACTAACTTTGTTGCCAGGAGTGTTCATAGTGGAGATAACTTGCCTATGATCAGTGTCAAAAGCATACGAATTGTAAACTCGGCAATTAATCACAAATTGTCAAAGCCAGCTGCAAGCAAGTATAAAGTCGTATATTTTCTTAGTCGTACCATCTGGTGAATGCCATGTTATTCTGCGGCAGTTTTTATGGCTGAACCATGTGTTTAATACCGACAGACGGCGAATTTGGAAGAATTCGTGAAACCGTTCACCGTTATTGTTGACATGAAGGTCGTCAATGACAACGTTTTCTCTAAGTGAGGAATTGTAAGATGCGGCAGATGTGGTGGCATTGAAATCCCCTAAACAAATAATTTTTTGTTTCTTATTCAGGTTAGTAAATTTGTGAAGTGTGTTGTAAAAAGAGTTTTTACTGCTTGTATTGCTCTCTTCGGTTGGAGCATAACAGTTTATCACTCGAAGGTAGCAACCAAAGAATCGGACATCTAAGGTGATTATACGTGAGTTAACATCAGTCACTTGCACGATCTCGATATTTGGGTCAGTTTTCACAATGATCCCAACGCCATGTTGTCTTTTGATTGCGTTACCGCACCAGTGAGTTTCGTATTTGCTTCCGTTGCTGGTAATGAGAGCTGATCCTTGATTCAACCTCCGAACTTCTTGAATGACACATATAACAAGACCGGCTTTGTTCGTCTCATGCACAACGTGTTCAAGTTTTTGATCGCTCTTTCTTGTTCTTATATTAATCGTTCCAATTTTCCATTTTTGAAATTTTCTCGGCATTCCTTCAAGAGATATTCGACCAAAATTTAGGGGCGTGTGTGGTAAGAACCTCGTCCCGAGCTAGATTAAAGTGTACTATCCATGGCCGTGTTGATAATCATCTATCTTTCATCTTCTGACTGTGTTGGCTAACCCTATTTTGACGAGGGGTTTAGCCGACCACCACACCCTTTCTTTTCTTTATTTCTATAAAAGAACCTTATACTCAATGACTAAATGGATGAGTAATTTTATATGTAGCTCGAATTTACGAACACAAACTTTAATATTAGTTAGAATGATCAAGAGAAATAACAGTTAATTCTTCAACAACATGATTATGAGAATGTTAAGTATGAAAAAATTTATGCGTGTGAAAGTCAGTTTTCATTCATAAGTTCTCGCACTTGGCAGTAATATAATAAAGTCAAATAGTCATGTACTGTATGATCAAAAATTTCAGCCAGAATTGATAATCCCACACATATTTATAATGTCTTTGAAATAAACAAATGCAGAAGGATTCTACTGTTCAAAATCATATTTCTTTTTCCTTATAAAAATATAACACAAAGTAAACGCTTACTTTATTCAAATGTTTTTATACAATCGAATGTTAAAGCATTCGAATTAGTTCGTGCAATATATACTGTACGCCTTTTTCTTTATGTTTATTAGAAAAATTTGAGAAAATGGTAAAACCGAGTTAGATAATAGAATTTTAACTACTCAAAGATTATGGACATTATATATCCTATTTATTTACAGTTGTTTATTTTATCAGATTGATGACAAATGGTTACCTATCGAATGTAACATATGAATGAATGACTAGAGGGGAAATGCTGGATGTTTGGCAAATTTCACTTAACTTGATTGGAAGTAAGTGTTTTGATTAAAATTTATTGTAAAAAAAGTTGTCTGAGCAGGCCCGGATTGAAATGGCGTGCGTTAACGCGCACACATGCCTACACACGCCTGGTTTAACTCAAAAAAATCTGATCATTTCACACTAAAAATGCTACTTTTTTAAAGTTTTTCTCTATTTGATTGATCAAAGATTGGCAGATTGCATGCCTTAAAGTTTCAGTGTTCATGCATTTAGGCTTTTTTTCTTCCTGTCCAGGCCTGCTGCGTACCAGGCAGAGTTTTCTACGAGTCATTTTATCATCTAAACATATTTGATGTTCTTTAAAATGTGATAAATGAGCAAGATAAAATAAATGTTGCAAAAGAAGTCACTTGAATTTTTTTTCTTTACATAGGTTTTTCGTTTTTCTTCATCAGCTTGATATAGTACACATGAAAAAGTGCACAGAGTTGAAAATTGAAAAAGCTAGAAACATTAGAAATTATCATGTTATCAAATCATATTTTGCATAATTTCACTTTGCAACATTATTTGCTTTTCTTTTTGCTGTTTGATTAGCTTTTTTTATTCTCACCGATACACCGAAACCAAATCTGTCCTTGAAATCCAGCAAACCACTTCTTTCTAGGTGCAAATGGACGAATCAATCAAGCAATCACCATATAGAATTATTGGTTCGGAAAGAAAACCAATATTATATTGCTGTCGACGGTGAAAATAAATGGTGCAAAAAAAAGATAATGATGCCATCAAAAACGTCTTAGTATGCTGTATGGTCCAAGAACGACTACAACATTTCACCTAGTTCTTTTGAAATTCAGCTTACGATTTTTCCATGCAATATCATAGTTTATTCTACGATGAAAGTTTTGAACACCAAAGCGTTTAGTTATTAAATTTAGTATGTCTAGTTACATTATGTAAACTGGAAAGTTTATTATTCTTCAACAAAAAAATTACTAATGCAAATGTAGATTTATATACAAAAATAATTAAACGTCACAAATATGTGTTATTATTTCTATTATGGCAATCCCACATTCTAATTGCCAGAAACCTATTTCTATACAGTCAGGAACACGTTTTAAAGAGACGTCCTTTTCTTTTCTCCAAAAGACGTCTTTTAGGCTTTCATCTGGAGACCAGTAAAAGACGTCTTTGAGACGTCTTAACTGGTCTCGAGAAGACCGGATTGGGATAAGTGGTACGTCTTTGAGACGTCTTAAAGACGTAGTTCAAAGACGTCTTTTTCTCGTCTCAGAAACACGTCTTTGAGACGTTTTTGCTGGGTCAGATGCTAAGGGCTTCATATAAGACTTTCTAAGCCTCTAATTGAGAGTCAATGGGCCTTTTATTTCTAAAAGAAACCACTTAATAGGTCTAAAATAGTTAATTTTAAAGTGACTCTACATTTTTGTTAGCCTTGTGGCGCGATGTTTTCAAACATGTACTTAATTCAAGCATCCAAAGAGCTAAAACAACAATTGACATTGATTCAATAGAAACGAAATGTTGAACTTTTCGCATCAGCTGGTACAGTAATCATTTCACTTGACTTAGCAGGGGGGGGTGATGTCTTGGTTGGTTGGTTGTCTGTTTAGTTGGGTGTTTTTATCATCAGATTCTTACTACACATATTTTCATTCTAATCAGACTTTAGAAAACTTACTTTAAGTGAAAAAATGGATAGCTTTTGTACTTATACCTCCATATTTTTACAATCTATACTTTAGCTCTAAACTCCTTGTTTGAGTACGATCTAGATATGCGAATATCTTTTAGCACTTCTTGAAGTTTAAGCAGGCACGGAAATGGGAGCGAATTCGATTATTTTTTATCATTCTGAAAGTTTCATTTGTTTTGCATACTTATAATTACATGGTATAATTTTAAATTCCATTTTTAGGAAAAGCAAAGTTTTCTAATAGTATTTGCAATGAAACGAAAGAAAGGTAAACTGGAATATTGCTCTTATGTATGATTTTTGTAAAGAGTATGAGGCTATATATTTGTTATATTTTATTCTTTTCTTAAAGGTTAACAAACCCTAGTGGACCACAGGTAATATATTTCAAGCTTTACCAAAAAGATTTCCCGAAGACAAAACAAAATCATAAACATAGCTAATTGAAAACGCGTCAAACTCATACAACCTCTATTCAGTCCTTGTAAAGGTTTATAAATTACTTTGGTAATTTTTCAGATTTTCTTTTGCCGTACCGATTACTTTCATATAAATTTTTGCATTTTGGAGATTTTTTATTTGAGTTTTTTCTCGTGCGGAAGCGTTTGAACTCAGAGACAGAATTAGTTACTTTCTTCTATATGAAAAAGCGCCAAATTGCAACTTTATTTATTCTATGATAAATCATTTAATTCTAGGAACCGCGCTCCTATGTAGAGCTTAGCAAATTAGGAAGTGAGAGACCAATATACCAAGATTTACATTTATACGAGAATCCAAAACAAAGACGGCGGAAGATGAACGAAGATTACGAGATTATGGAGAAAACAAACGAATTAGCTCTATGAAGTAATGTAGATTGTACCTATCAGACGATTTGAAACTGTGCTTTGCAAATTATTCTATAACAACAATATTCAATTGAATGAGTGTGATGTAATGTTAATTATATAATACTTTTGGATTAGCAGAAAAAGGAAAAATTGATTAACAATGTACAATTTGACAACGAATCACCAAGGATGGTTTTTGCATTAGAAATCGACTAAATAACGATAATTTCTTGTCTCTCGCCAAAAATAATTCGAAATCTTTGGTCAGAAAAACCTTCCAGGTTCTCTTTGTAAAGCTTGATCAAAAGTTTTGAACAATACAAAATTGGCTCATTTTACCATTGTTGCGATGATTCTACTACTACGTTTGTGCCCAATTCCTCATTTTTATATATAACTGCATATAACTGATTGTTTAGCCTTGCAAACTTGTAGATCCTCTGAAATAAAACATGTGTTCCGTTGACAATCAGACAAAGCTGCTCGTTCACTCCGTGGTTAGTTGTTTTGACACTAGCCAGCATAAGAACAAGCTGAAATAAATGACAAATTTATCTTTGGCGAAGACTTTACAAGAAATTTACTCGGGCTAAAACATTGGGAGCTAGTGAAGATTCCATAATAAATTAAGTCCTTGCCAAATGTTTATTTTTCCTTCATGCTGTAGTTTCAAAAATGGTGAAGGTTGAAACGATAAAATTGCAAATATTTTAGTTTATGATATTATACTCATGTAAGTTTCAATTTATGTAGGCTTCTTTAGTCCCAATGAACCTAGAATTATTTCTTAAGATCAAAGCAAAGGTCAGTTTTAAAAGAATTTTTCTTTCTTCGTAAATACTGTAAATGATCAAATAAGCGTCCAGGGTGCTTATTTGATTTTTGATTTTCTAGTGTGCGCTTATTCGAAAGGGGCGGTAATGCATGTAGGGATGCTAATGTAAGTAAAAGGGATTTTTGTCGTTCCAGATTTTTTGCAACACAAACAGTAAGGCACATATGTATTATTATAGAATAACAACTGTTTTTGAGGGTTAAACGTCTAAATATTGACCGCAGCTGAAGTAAAGATGGAGTTTGAAGAAGCTAATATAAACAAAAAAAAAAAAAAGACGGAGGTTGGATTTGTTATCTCTGCTGAATATAGTTGATGACAGAAAAAGAGATGATAACTGTTTTGAATAATGAACTACTGAAACAGAAAGTAAATAAATGACTGTATTTTTTGAAATGAAATTTGAGTCTGTAAATGGAATTAAAAAGAAAGCTCTGTTCTTCTGATCAATCGTTGTTCTTTATATTATAAAAATTCTTCTATTCAAAATCTGCAGGTTTTGGTGCCATACAAATATATACAACACTACAAACAAAAGAAAACCTAAACTATGAAGCGACGGAATATAAATACTTTCTTCATTGCATCTGCGTTCTGATAATTTTGATTTGCCCAAGTACGCTACATTTCCGACGTGCCTTTGCGCCCTATGTGCCCACGTGCCATGTGCCCAAGTAAATCTTAAGGACAAGAAAAATTACGGTAGTAGCACAAAACTAATATTTTTTCCCATATAACTGTTTAAATTAAACATATCAATATTTTACCACTTAGTCCATATCAACGTAGGGCACGTGCGCGCAACATTTAGAAAACTTTTTATTTATTTTTAATAAGGGCTCATAATATCTTTATGTGTGTGTAATCGATAGTTTTACGTGATTAGAGACTTCCATCCATTAAGGTTGGTTCTTCTGCCCCTCGGACGCACTAGCCGCTTCAGCTTGAAACACATAAACCTCAACATTAACGACTTCGCGATAACCTGTGCAATTAACAGCGAGAGGTCCCTTCACCACAGATGTCCCAATAACCGATTCGAGCTCACAGCCATCGGATCACGAGTCCGACGCCTTAACCACTGAGCCATTGCTCCATTTATGCATGTTTACTAACTCTGCACCAGTTATCTTTATTGTAAAAGAGTCTTTTTTCTTTTACCTAAAACAATCTCTGTTTTTAACCCCTGTTATAATGTTTGCTTAATGTTTCTTTAATTGATAATAAATGGGGAAAACAATTATATCATTAGATGTTTCTACTTGTATAGTAACCATACGTCCTAGAAAATGTCTGATATGACATTATTATAGAATCATTAGTTTGTTGATACCACTGAAAGTCATTTGCATTGTGTTTACAATTTGAATTGTTATTTTTTATAGCGGCCGTTGTTGAAAATAGGAGACCTTTTCTAGTTTGCAATATCCCTCGGGTCAAACTGGAGTTTCATATGATTGGATTTGTTGATTCAATAAAAGACAATCAAATGCCACCAACTCCTAAAGAAAGGAAATAAAATGATTATTAAAATAAACCAATCCATAAATGTCTTGTAAAGAACTTCAGATCACATCTGGCTTTCAGAACACCAATCACCAATCACCAACTAGTCGCCGATTTCATTAGAAATTAACAAAACAAAAGCTTACAAATCGTAGTAGAAAGACGAAACTGATTTGCTCTTTATCTTTTAAACATGCGATTTACCATCTTTACCTATTCTCAAAATTTTAAATGGTTTATCAATTTTCTTTTGCGAATTCTCGAAATTGCAGAACAAAACTTACCTGGAATAGCACGAAGCTTTTTAAATTTTAATTGAAATGATTAGATTGCAATTTTTCATTTAATTTAATTATCTGAAATAAAAATATTATTTAAAAATTTCCTAGCCTCAGTTTTTTTTCGTGAAAATTTATCATTTAAACTTTTTAGAGAGTGGAAAGGTCAATTCATCAAAATCAAATTTGAGGTAAATGTTTACAAGTACTTTCTGAATGATGTGTACAGTTTTTTATCCGTAATTTCTACAGAATTGCGCCATTATTGTCAGTTTATATGTGAAATGAATCTACATTTGCAGCGAAATAACTCCAAAAATCATAGAAATTTGATTGACGACGAAATATGTCTATTGAAAATAGAAGGTAACAAGCTAGTTTTCTTTTCTCGGTATTTCTTCATCAATCTAACTGTTCACAAAAGAAAACATATCAGCCAAATTGCTTTCAAAACGCTTTATCCTTGTACTTTATTCTTGTATAAAATGTATTGGGTTTTCCGTAATTTTGAAGAAAAATTGGTTAACATCAATCAACCGGTATTCTGCATCATGGTCCACACTGTATAAACTGAGATATAGGAAACAGTTATTTTCATTTTGAAAACGTAAGGAATGAAATCTAATATTTGCATTGGGAAACGGTAATATTAAAAGTATAAACTATTAGAGAAAAACCACACTCTTCCAAAGAGGTTACTGAAAATATTCTATTCGTATAATATTATATACTTCTACGCCGATTCTTAAATCAATAAGAGTCTGTTTTTAGATGAAAATTTATTGCTGCGGCGATTGTGTCATGAACTGGTAGTACGAAATTGGTCAATTGAGAAATTGATACTGTAATTCCTCGAATAAGGGCCCCCTTTCAATAAGCATTTTGATATGAAGATTATTTTGACCAGCATTGCAATTCTAAGCATGACACTTTTCAATTAAATCTATAACGATCAATCAACACAACGTTAAATGAAGATTAATTACCCGGTTAATGCAAGAAGTCATTTAATCACAATTATAATCCGAATGCTAGATTTACATTTGTATGACATTCTTGTTTCAAGAATCAGTTTATAATTTTAGAAAATTCTGAACAATACATTTGTCCAATAAAACTTGTTGTTTTAGCTTGCTTAAAGGTTTCCAGGAAGCAGTGGGAATAAAGTTGTTTTTAAATAAAATTGATTTTAGATAAAGCTCACACGATCAATAAAAAATTTGCGTGTTATAAACATTTTGGTGATACACTTGACACAACAACAAAAGATAAGTCAGTTTGACGTAAACAAAATATTTATAGCTCGTTAAAGTTTGGGTAGTTAATGAAAGTCTCGTAAATAATAAACCCGCATAACTTATAATAAAATAATAACCGAAAATGAAAATCAAAAGGTAAACGCTATACTTTTGAAAAGTTAGGAACAGTGTCTTTCTGATGATATAAAGACCACATATAACTGTATAAATCCTATATAATGGAATCTCTTGAGAATTAAAAAAGGAATCAGTTCACAAAAAAGGAGTTTTTGCCCAATTAAATACAGAATTTTACATAATTAATAAGCACATACATTTGAGTAATTAAAGAATTAAAAACGTAAGCACCCCCCTTTTCTCAATGTTAAATTTGTGCTTGAAATTTTGAAAAACAACATCGAAAAAGGGAAAAAGGGGGCTTTAACATACCTTTTTCATAAAATTTTCTAATTGTTCTCATAATTTTTGACCGGGACTGTCTATAATGTTTCTGGACATAAAATTTTTTGACACAAAAATTAGAGTTTTCTGTCTTTGATGTTGATAGCTAGCTTATGAATGTTGAGAGACAATATTCATAATACTGTTAAGGTAATGTATATATTTGTAAAGACAATGGACTATTGTTTACATTATTCAATGTAACAATGAAGACAAATAACAATCATAATATACTTTTCTATATTTCAGCGTTCAAATGAAAATAGCACACTGGCACACTCCAGTATGATATCAGCAATGCAAAAGTGTCGTACAAGTGTCAATAAAATAAAGGAAGAATTTCCGCAGTACTCGCACGCATCAATTTATAGACACTCCAAATCAATTGATGAGTGCAACAGCAAGGAAGTAGGTCGCAGAAACAAGGACGGCCATGAAAGGTTAGTGAAAGGGACGAACGAAAGATTTTGAGGGTCATCCTACGATTAAGAGAACTTGAAGGGAACTTTTCATCAAAAAAATTGGCAGTTGATTGTGGTGTTGATAAAAATGTATCAAATAGGACAACTAGGAGAGTGTTGAAACGACATGGGTATGGGTTCTACCAATGTGGGAAGAAGGGGCTTATTAGTGCGAAAGACAGAGAAGCACGAGTTAAATTTTTCAAAGATGGTAAAAACATTGAAGTGTCCAAGATTTTGGAAAGACTATATCAGTTTCTAATTGGAAATTTCAGTTTAAAACTCAACCGTTTGATCAAGCAAGGGCCCCTTCTTCCAGAGCCTGGCGTAAGAGATCTAAAGGCCTAAAGGTGACTTGCAAAGGCCAGAAAGAAGGTACCAAAAATACCAACTTCATGATTGTTATAATCGTGGAGTGGTCCTCTGCGAACGATCCCAAGGCAACATAAACGGGCAGAAGATGGCAAAAATGATTACGTCGTCATTGAAAGATGCCCTGGAGAAAAGCAATGCAACACGATGCAAGCAAATTCTACAACACGGTTGCCTACGACAAAATTCAAGGGCCGCCAGAGATGCCTTAGACAAAATCAATGCAAAAACTTTCCGGATTCCACCAAGGAGTCCAATTTCAATCCAATTGAAAATTTCTTTCGTTTGTCCGAAAAGAAATTGAAAGAACAAGCATTGCTGGAGAAAATTGAATATGAGACTTTTAAAGAATTCTCAGAGCGAGTCAAAAGTTTTATGATGGCATATCCTAATGATGAAATTGATAAAATTCTTGACTCCATGGAAAAGCAAGTAAATGTTCTGGATGGTTATTACACCAAGTATTGACCGAAAGTCTCTTTCTTCATAATTATTTTCAGCATTTTTATGGCCAGTTTGTGAACGTTTGATTTAATATCAACAAAGTTTGAGCGGTAACGTACAGTAAATAACATGTTACCACATGTTACCCTTACATGTTACCGCTTAGCGTTACAATAAATTATGAAAATTTCCAGCTGAATTGGTTAAGAAAGGGTTTTTTCTACATGTTACCGTCTTTTTTTTAAAACTAATATAATTTATATATAAGAAACTTGCGGTAACATGTGGTAACATGTCAATTTGCACTAGTTTTAACTGAAAATTATGGTAACATGTTAGAGTAACATGTGGTTAACATGTTGATTATGTTACCGAAAATTAATTCAAACTGTATATCATTTTGAACCAGCCATCTTTTGAAATTTGATGTCGTAAACCTAAACGGCATCAAAATTTATATTTTCAAACGGTATATTATTTTCAGCGTTTTTGTTTATATTCAAGTTTGATGCTGTAAACCTAAATGCTATCAAAATTTTTAATTTCAAACAGTACATTATTTTGAATGGGCCTTCTTTTGTTTATAATTATAAATTTGATGTTGTAAACATTAACGGTATCAAAATTTCCAATTTAAAACGGTATATCATGTTAAACAGGCCTTCTTTTGCTTATATTTAAGTTTGATGTCGTAAACGTAAATGTTATCAAAATTTCTAATTTTAAACAATGGATTTATTTTTAACAAACCATTTTGATTTATAAAAAATTTCATGCAGCATGCAACAAATAAATTTTATATTGTGTTTAAAATCTTTTGAATTTCTAGTTCCATGAATGACTATAACTTATTCTGGAAATTTTTAATATTTAAACCCTTATCAGGGTCAGTCATACATTACATTTGCTTTTCTATACCACAGTATGTATAGATTATAAACCTGTTTTTTAATGTAGGATTTTACCCTTAACAGCAGGGTAGAAAACTTAGCATTGTGGTCGTAGGATTCTTCTGAAATTTCTTTAAAAAATGTTTCTGATTGGGCTGCCTGCTATGTTTATATTTAGGTATTGTTAATCAGTATGTTATCATATGTATGTTTAGAATTTAACGCAAACTACTAGTTTCGGTTGTTTGATGCGATTAAGACTTCAGTATCAAAATGATGAGAAAACGATAAATATAATTCTATGAAAAGCGCATGCACGAAATAAGAGATATTGTTGTTATTGTTAAGTAGCTCAAGTAAGAATGTTTTTGTTTTTGTCTTATAACAATTTGTAATTTTTGTCGATCGTGCATGCTAAGCTGACTCCACTACTCAAACTTTCTATTCTGATGTTAATTTCGTTTGAGCAAAGTGAATTAGAAATTAATACACAATAATCTCAATCTACACGGAGCCAAGACCCAGAAATTTAGATCCCGAACGCACGACTCAGGACCAAGGACCCAAACCCATTACTAGATTTAAACTATTTGAACTGTTACGTTAGGTAATATTTCTTACTATTTATCGTTTATCATGGTAAGTAACCAAGGACATCTCGTTTTAGTTGGAATCTTTTTAATTTTCTTTTGAATTCTGAACATAGTAACTGTAATGTTTGCGAATCTGCTCCTGGTGGGGGCTGGGGGGAGTTTGCACATTCTTAAGTAATTGAATGATAAAATTGAAGGTTCTGATAACTCATTTTCATTTTTTGCGATGTTCTAACAAATCTTTCAGGAAATGTGTATATTTTTCAACTTTTTAAAGTTAACATAGTATTATTAAGTCTTTTTAAAGATGCAATAATTTCTTATGGAAAGGTTAGTGGAATTGGTTTATTGTAGCATTTCTATTTGGCTTCTCAGGGGGTTTCAGTAATTATGGTTTCAAAGAAGATTAAAGGGGATTGTATAATGAAGTTGAACGTATGATAAAGAGCTCAAAAAAGTTTCTTTACAGTCTTTAAAAATATTTTTTAGTTGTCGAAATATTTAACAACCTCGTTGCCATGACTCTTTTCTCGCTTTTTGATATCTGGATGACTTGAGAGAAGAAGACCCTGGAAACGGCTGATGGAAATTTACTCAAATCAAGCAAATTTTAATCTATGCAATATGCAAGTGGCTATCAAAAACATTTAAGAAAATGACATACTCAGAGCAACAATTTTGTGTGTAACAGTTTTGAATATATTCTTGCATAAATCATGACGTCATATCACTTTTGTTTTACCACAGGAAGATAAAGAGATGTGATTTTATTATTTATGCCTTGGTTGCTCAGTTTTTCCTTGGTTTGCTCGATGGTTGAACTGGATTTCTTTTTAATATCCTTTCTTAGAGTGCTTTTTCATAAACAGTTTTCACTAGAGGTATGGTTTTCACCATTAACCCTATGCCGTATGGGCTTTTTGGGGCTCTCTAATTGTGTGGGGGGGGGGGGATCATATGGTCCCCCTACTTATCTTGATAATTAAGCATGCTGCAGTCACGAAATTTGGTAGGGAAGTACCACACTTTGTCACTCCATAAGAGTAGCAAAAAAAGCATTTTAAATTCCAAATGGCTAATATTATTGTTCGATAAAGTCATCACAAGGCTCCAAAAGGATTCCCTTTTATAGGTAAGCCATCAGATTTTTTAAAAATGTTAGTCCTGACCCAGTATAGCGCGCTAAAAATTTAAAAAATGTCTTTTTATTATTTTGCGCGCAATTTTGAATTGGTGACGTCATTAAAATGTTTGATTTTGTCAGCAAATTTAGTTTGTTAGTATGTTATAGCAACCATGTTAGTATGTGTACAAAGTTTCATCGTGATATCATATCTCTATCAAAAGTTATTTGATTTCAAAAATTTCAATGTTCTGTCCTGAAACCCCTTACAATTGTATACCTTACAACCTCATTTCGAGCATAACCAACCAATTACTGGATGTATGATTCTAACTTTTTTGACAATGTGTGAAATAAACAATTACTACTTGTCAGAAAACTTCAAAAGGTTATGTTAAGTATTTTGGAAGATATTTGACACTGGTGGGACCAAAAGTCGTCACTTCATCAGTCATTAAAAGGTGAATCAGTTTGTCGCCCTCTTTTTTTTATATCTCGCAGTGAGAATTTTGATAATTGTATTGAAAACAGACCATTGACAGAATTCTTATGACTAAGAGATAAATGGCAAGGTAGGCGCGCATTGTTTCTTTAAATTAACACCAACACAACCCGAATAGGGTTAATGAAATGCTTCATTTAGTAGAAAAAATAATGTGATTATCATTATTCATGAATCCCTTTGCATATGCGTGGTCCATTAAAATTGAAAACTAAGGCCGATTGGTTCGTGCCCTGAAATTGAGCTTCTTCATTTTTTGAGAAAATCCTGTATCTGCATCTTAGTGCCAGTTTATTTCAAGTTTTCTTATACTATTCCCTAAATCTTAATCTTTGAATTGTCAAAAATATTGCAAGGTTAAGGTAAGGTAAGCATTTAAAGTGCTAAGGAATAACTTATTTCAACTGAGTCTCATATGCTTTATCAGTTTCGATGTTGAAATATTTTGTTTCAAAAATACGCTTCAAAAGCCAAATTGAGCAATTTCGAGATGTTAATTGTCTTTTCTTATAAAGATGTATTAGTGATTCTGGTCTTATAAGACTTGTAGTTTTGGTTATCTTGGGAGGGTGCCTCCTCTGCAAATGCTCGGCCTATAACAAAATAGGTAACTACTTGAAGAGTTGAGTTAGTGAAAGTCGAAAGTTTTAAGTTTTCTATATTTGAAATTATTAAAGCATTTTTAATGCTATTGGTAGATCAGTCCCCCCGTCCAGTATTGATTCAGTCGAAGACCTATTAATATTTTGAGATACCTATTTTTCAATAATCATTCTTTGGAAATTGCCTATGGTTATTAGATGGTTTGAGATTTTTGTCATCTCCGGAATAAATGGTTCTTGTTTATATGAAACATAATGCCAAATTCTACGTTCCAGGTTACCACAGGTGTTTGATTTTCTTTTGTTCAGGTGAACGAATTTACAAAATTGATGGTGTTAGTGAACATGTTAGAGTAAATAATATTACTTAGAACAAATGGTTCTGAAGGAAGGCTTATAAGGAAAAAAATTACGTTGCAGGCTACCCCAAAATTCCATTTTTCTTTCAGGTGAACAAAATACAATAAATGAAGAGACCAAATCAAATGTTTGTCTACAAACTTTCAAAGAAGATAACCGTTAATGAATATGAGTTAAACTAAAAAGTTCTACAAAAAATGAAAATAATGATTTTACTTATCGCTCTCTTTACATTCGCGCTAAATGGTATGTAAAAAAAAGAAACTTTCAGCATCCACATTTTGATGTGTTTTACCCCAAAAAAAACCTAATGCAAATAGGGGAATTGTCCTTTACCCAAAGCTAAGTGTCCGTTTTTCAATGCAAAATGTTTATAAGATTGCTCCACAAAAACACAGGTACCACAAACATTCGAAAAGTTTGGGGATTTTTCCAATCCCTATTCGCTTCAGCTAATTTAGAAAGAATTTCAGACTTAAAAAATTAAACAGACTTAAAATGACTGAATGAGGCCTCTATGTGTTTTTTTCCTATTTCCATGCTTCCATACAAAAGTGTTGCGTGATCTTATATTTAGAATTTTTGCAATGTTATTTTCAAAATTCGTTTTTCTCGAAAGTCAGTTATTGAACTTTGAAACGTGGTATGTTTTTGTAGAAACCTTCGATTGAACTGAATTTTGGCTATATTCATAATTTTATAATTTTTTTCAATTCATTATAAATAACCTTGGTCTGGAAGCCTTTTATTTTGTCTGTTAAGGGAATGTCAACGCTACCAAGGCATTTTTACTTACCACCTGGTCGGCTATAAAGTAGTAGTCTAGCCCAGCAAAATTTTCTCTAAATTGTTTGTATAAAAGCCTCAATTAATAACAGCCAGCCAGGCGGATATAGAGGGGTAGCAAAATTTCAGGAGGAGAGTGAAAAGTGCTGCTGTATATCATTATGTATTGTCAATATGTAAAAGATAATTATTTTTAACGACCCATCACTCTTCTCCTGTAATATTACTACCCCTCTGTATCCGCGCCTGCCAGCTGTATATCCTAGCCCGGTTTTTAAGAAATGTTCGAGTGTTTCTTTCTCGAGAGACTGTTGCAAAAGAAAACACTCAACGATACCTTAACATAATTGTCAAAATTTGACTAATTTCTTATCAGATTGTATTTAATGTAATTTTCTTTGCCTGTTTCAGTGAATTGTGGTACCTTGACAACGGAAAATGAATCTTTAACAGTTGTAGTAGGATCTACAGTTACTTTTACTTGGAGTATCACTCCTGCAGAAAACGAAAGATTTGGTGATCTTACGATTTCTAATGGAACATATGTTGAACGTAATTCATCCAACAGGTTATGGAAAAATATTGCAACCAAATATTATTCAAAAAGTACAGAAATTTTTGGTGATCGATTCAAGGTTAATGATAACGAGTCTGGGAAGTTATTAGTTACTATAAAAAATATGAATTATAAAGACTCTATGAATTTAAGTGTACGTTTAGTATTTTTTACAGACCGCAAAGTAGTAGCGCAAGTGTCGTCGAACATTGAAGTACAGGTTCAAGGTGAGGATATTTTTCGATTTTTCTTTTAAATAACAAGAACTACAATAGATCCTAGCAAGCATTAACGACTCCTTAAATCAAAATGTTGCATAATCATGATGACGTTGGTGAAGAAAAACTCGTTCACCGACATTTACTGACTTTTGAAGCCCATGTTTGCACAGTTTGATATACCCATAATTAAAAAAATTGTTGGCAAATATGAACGCCTATTAAACGTTTGAATGTATTTTTTAAAGAAAATATGGGAAAAGTTCGCAAAGAATATATAATAATACAGCAAACCGTATTTGCATGTTAGCTAAAGTGTTGGTCATAATTTAAAGAAACAATGTGCGCCTGCCTTGCCATTTATCTCTTAGTCATAAGAATTCTGTCAATGGTCTATTTTCAATACAATTATCAAAATTCTCACTGCGAGATATAACAAAAAGAGGGCGACAAACTGATTCACCTTTTAATGACTGATGAAGTGACGATTACAAATTTATTTTCACGGTCCAAGACCCCTAGGTGCCCTAGGTGCCCCGATCAAAAAACGTCAAAAGATTCCCAAAATATAGCAATTTCCCATCGCACAGAAGTGGTTATCTAGAGTAAAGTTTGGAAAATACAATGCCCTTACTTTCATTTTATTTATCTTCCTCTTTGTTCCTTTAGCTAAACCAGCACTGTGCGAAAAGGGTTTTGCAAGAAATTATTCATTTGCTTATCAATCGAATCCATCTATCGATCTTTGTATTCCTGAAAACCAACGTCCCAGAATTGAATATACTTTCGATAGAAAGACAACTAAAGTGACTGATATCAAAACAATAGTTGATAGTTATACTCATTACTTCAAATTCACAATCAAATTACCACAGATCAAAGCATCACATTGTGGCAAAGAATTAGCATTCAAAGTATCATCATCTTCACAAAGAGACAAAGAAATTAATAGAACGGCAAAGATTTTCCTTCTTGAGAAAGGTAATTCAATAAGTCTCAATTTGAGCCTCAATTGTTCATAAGAATCGTTTTTATTCCAAATTCTAATCAATTTGGAAGACTTGCATTACAATAATTATTCTTTAAAACATAAATTTCTACAACCCTTGCCGGGAGGTAGCTCTACTCTCGATCTAGTTTAGAAAATGATGCCTCCGGCAATCGGTATGCTATTAAATCATTCAAAAAACTGCAATCTGTATTCTGTTTTTAATTGGACAATTGTTTTACTTTGTTCTTTTTTTTTGGAGGAATCTGAGCTTCAATGTACTTATAAAGTTTGTTCGTAGCAATAAAAAGAATGAAATCTTCGTACAACAGCAATCAATATTTTTCTTAAAGCCATACCCTAAAAATTTATAAATTTTGGTGTTACAACAAACCTTTACCGTTGCATCCTCAAAATCAAATTAAAAAACAAATGATAATACAGTATTTTCCAAAACACTTTGCACCGTTTTACAACACCTACATGACAACCTTTGATATGACAATATTCTCTGAATTACAATAAAATGTAGGAGAATGATTTTTATTATCAAGTTGGGAGTGATGCACCAATTTTAGGTTGTAAAATATACAATTATTATTAATTGTTCTTGTTAATAATTTCACAATTGTTTTTAAACAGTGGAAAGTTTTTGCGACATTTAGCCAAAATGCATCAAAGGTTTAATTTCAATTATTTTTTCCTTCAAATTATTTTTTAGCCATTTATCTATGCTAAAATAATTGTATTTGTAGAAGTAAAACATTAAAAACAACATTAAAATTCTATGCACTTTCTTTTATTTAAAATTTCTTACACTTTTTTATTTATTAGGTTTTCCCCTTGGTGTTACTATCAAATCCTTCTTCAGTAAGGATAACATACTAACTCTGAGATGGAATGCTGTAGAAAGTGGTAAATGTACCATTAAATATTTCTTGAAGATTGCCAATGCCAACAGTAGTAATGAATATGGACCAATCGAAAACACCACACTGCATGTTACGGAAATAAAAGATCCAATATACGCTGCAATTTTTGCTCGATACGATTTTAAGCAAGGTCCAATTTCTTCTTTTCCTTTCATCAAAAGAGCAACAGAAGAAGCAGTAGCAACAACAAGTATTGAATTTACAACATTCATATTTCGGAACTTAGTATTTAGTAGACAGTGTCGGGGCCTTGCATGTTTATGTATTGGAAAGTTTTTATACTGATAAGGTTTAACATTCAAACGCAGGATGCAGAACATGTTTTTTATGACTATATGTACAGTAGCGTGTCTAACGTAGGTCACGCAAGCTAGGATAGTAGTGAGTCTAACGTATGTCACGAAAGCCAGGGTAGTAGCGTGTCTAACATAGGTCATGCAAGCCAGGGTAAAAGATACGTAAAGTTGATATTTCTCTCTTCGCGCAACCAAAATAAAAATACTCGTTTTACTCAAAAAATTACTTGAGTGTCTGATGTATCCACACGGGTTACAACAGTTGTCTCACGGAAAAGTAGTGTACTCTAAAGTACTGAAACATATGAGGGGAATTGGAGTAATAGGGCATTAGAATTTTTTTTTGCAAATTTAGTAAAGGCATAACAAAATGCTGTCATACACTTCAGGCTCATAAGTCTTCTTTTAATGATATAAAATCATATGCATATAAATCCAATGAATTTTGTGCAGATCGGTACGAATTTTCGAGTTGTTTTCAAATTTAAGTTGTAGAAAGAAGTCTTTGAAAAATTTGGATTTTTTTTCGAGGAAACAGGCAAATCAATAACATTTTTCTGAACTTTCAAAACGTTATATAGAGTTGCCAGTCAACATGAAAAACAAAATTTTAGAATATTTTGCTTTTTAAAAATTTATAATCGGGGGGAGGGGGAGGGGGTGTGACTATACGGTATTCTAGAGTAAGTATATCGTTTTTCCGCAGAAAGTAATGGTACATTTTTCAGTGTCGTTGGCTTTGTCTTTCAGGATAAAAAAATGACAATAATGCTATGGAATATTTTAAAGCAACTAAATTGGCATGACTTGTGTTGTTTGATCTAAATTTTGATTTATTTAAATCACATCAGAATCATTGAACAACAATGCCGTCAACTTTGGCCTTTGCCGAAAAACTACAAATAGATAAAGGTATCATAATATGAAATTCATTCAAAGAAATGTTGATTCTCCATCAATGTTCTACCAATATTTATTCTAGGCAGCTACATTTTGAAATATGTAGTGATTGGCGCGGCCATTGGCTTTTTCACGGCTGTTTGCATTTGCCTACTAATATTCTGTATTCTTTGGAGAAAAGTATTTCAGAAGAAAACTGGTAAGCAATTTTTCAAAATATTGCTTTATTTGAAAGGCTGTGAAAAATTAGGCACCACTTTTAACTCCTCAGCATTTTCAGAATCTAGGAGCCGTTTATTTCTGAAAGAAACCACTTTTTAGGTCTGAAATGGTTAATTGCCAAGTGAGCCTTAACTTTTTTTTAAGCTTCGTGGTGTGACGTTAGCGAAAGTCTGACTCTACTATACACATATTTCCATTCTAATCTGACTTAAGAAAACTTACTTTTAGTGAAAGAATGAATGGCTTCTGTACTATTAGCTCCATATTTTTACAAAAACTATTTTTAACTCTTAGGACGCGCTCACCTGTTCGAACATACTGTCTAGATTTTTAGAGATCTTTTAGCAATCTTTCTCAAAATTTAGGCATTCACCAGGCATGGGACGAATTCAATTATTTTTTATAATTTTAGAAGTTTCATTTTTTTCGCATACTTATAATCACATCGTTTTATTTTAAATCCCACTTTTAGGAAAAGCGAAGTTTTCTAATAAATTTTCCAATGAAACGACAGAAAGGTAAACTGGCATATTATTTTTAAGCACGATTTTTGCGAAGTGTATTTGCTTATGTATTCGTTTCATTTTATTTTTTCCTTAAAGGTTGACAAATCCTAGTGGACCACAGGTAATATATTACAAGTTTTATTAAAAGGAAACCCTGAAGACAAAACAGAATCATATACATAACCAAAGTAAATCAAAGGGAAAACTGTCAAACTTATGCAACGTCTATTCAGTCTTTGCAAAGGTTTATAAAGTATATTGGTGATTTTTCTAATTGTTGTTTTGCCCACTTCAAGATACATTTTCGCAGTGGGGAAGTTTAAGATTCTTTTTTTATTTGAATTTTCTTCATCCGGGAGCGTTTGGACGGATTAATTTCTTTTCTATTATATGAAAAAGCATCAAATCGTAACTTGATTTATTTTATGATAAATCATCGTTATTTCAGGAACCGCGTCCCTATGTAAAGCTTAACCAATTAGAAAGTGCCAAACCAATATACCAAGATCTACATTTATACGAGAATCCAAAAAGAACGATGAAAAAGAAGAACGAACATTACGAGATTATGGAGAAAACAAACGAATCAGCCATATGACGTAATGTAGATTATACCTTAAAAGATTTAGTTTGTTAATGTTAGTACGTATACACAGTTTCATTGTGATACCATTTTTCTAATAAACGTTATTTCATTTCAAAAATTTCAACGCTCCGCATTGAAAAACCCCACAACTCCCACCTCACAACCCCACTCCGAGCACACCCACCCAACAACGCTACGTACGATTGCAAACCTCTGACAAAACATGCGAAACAGATGAATACCACTCGCCAGAAAACCCTAAAAGGCTACGCCAACTATTTCGAAAGATATTTGACAAAGTATGACTGGGAGGGGGCATATGGTCCCCCCATACCCAATAGGGTTAACGTCCATAAAATCGCCTAACCAGAATAGGATTAAAGCTGACCTTTGGATCGATCTCGAATAATTGGGAGTAAAGAAGCCTACATAAATTGAAATTGGTATAAGTATAATTTCATCAACTAAAATATTTGCAATTTCATCATTTCACCCTTCAGCATTTTTGACTGCTGTCACTGCACTAAGCAAAAATAAACATATGGAAAGGATTTAACTTGAAATCTGCACTAGCTTGCAATGTTTAAGCCCGTATGCATTCCATGAAAAGTCTTTACCGAAGATAAATTATTATTATTTTATTTCAGTTTGTGCTTGTGCTGGCTAGTGTCAAAACAATGAATAACGGAGTGAACGAGCAGCTTTGTCTTATTGTTAACGAAACACATGTTTCATTTTAGAGGATCTGCAAGTTTGCATGGCTAAGAAATCAGCTATATACACCCATATGAAAGTGAGGAATAGGGCACGTTTGGAGTAGCTATTACCATATTCAAAAGAATTATTGCAACAATGGTAAAATGAGCCAATTTTGTATTGTTAACTCTTGATCATGCTTCACAAGGAGAACCTGGATGGTTTTTTTAACCAAAACTGTTGACTTGTTTTTGGCCAAAGACAACAAAAATTATCGCTTTTTATTCCATGTTTTATTCAAAAGCCATGCTTATGGTGATACGTTGTCAATTTGTACGTTATTAATTAATTTGTGCCTTTTCTGCTAATCTAGAAGTATTATATAATCAATATCACATCGCACCCATTCATTTGAATATTGTTGTTTTAAAACTATTTGCAAAGTACAGTTTCAAATCGTCTGATAGGTATGATGTCATTCAAAATGGCGCGCAAAATAAGAAAAATATATTTTTGACAATTTTGGCGCGCTATACTGATTCAGAACTAACTTATTTTTTAAATCTGATGTGTTATCTACGAAAGAGAATCATTTTGGCTGTTCAAAAACCAAAATAGAACCGAAATATCTCTTTTAGATCAGCAGATACAGCTTTTCATAGTCATATATTATATACATTTTTACCGTTTTTGCGCCTTGTGATGACGTCATCGAACAACAATGGTAGCCATTTTGAATTTGATATAATTTCCTTACTACGATTATGGAGTGGCACCTCCTTACTAAATTTGGAAACTGCAGCATGCTTAGTTGTCAAGATAATTATGGTCCTCCCCCCCCCCCATATTTAGAGAGTCTCAAAAATCCCATAC
>JAUBWS010128739.1:3523-22107 GCA_032270445.1 Darlingtonia californica
CTATCAAATGAAATTTCTCTCGTATTCTTCTCGTATTCTTCTCGTATTCTTCTCGTATTCTTCTCGTATTCTTCTCGCGATATAAAAGCTTCGTATATAAAATAAACTTTCTCGTATTTTACTCCTAGTAAAAACTTCGTCATCAAATGAACTCTCTTATTTTACTCGTGATGTAAAAACTTAGTTTATCAAATGAGCTTATCTCAGTTTTTTTCTGAAACTAGTGTACATTAAAAAAACAAATCAACCGTGAGTCAGTGAGTCAGTCAATGAGTCGGTGAGTCAGTAGTCCTTTTGGGATTATTGTTAGAACTGACACATGAAATTACAGTGCTTCTAATTGTCCTTCTTTTTCCGAATTTTTCATTCTTTATTTTAAATTCCAAAAATGTTATCTAGCTATTGAAATTTAAGATATTTGACAATCATTTGTCCTCTCACAATGATATCGTAATAACGGCGATTTGTGTTAGGGTCAACCTTGCAACTATATTACCTTTTAGACAATTACAATGCGTCGGCCGATAAGCTCTAGGTCAGACCATTTTCTGTGTACGTTGAAATACGGTCTCGCACACAACATGTACGTCACTTGTTTTCCTTCATGTTCATTTGTGTTTTGTATAGTCCATTGTAGGCTACCGTTTATACAATTGAAGTCTATCATAGAGCTTAGAGAATTCTTAAGGACTCAATCTACTTTGAATTCTTTAAGCAACATTAGACGGAATTTTTGCAGTTTTGGATGAAAATTATTTTGTTTAAAATTATAAGAAGTGGATACATTTGCTTTCTTATTTTGTTTTTAGTTATATTGAAAACACGAGCTTTTATATTCAAACAAATTCAATTCATTATAATGAAGATTATACTTTGTTTAATCTGGATGAAACTAGTACATGGACTATTTCCCCAAGACTCAGAGTCAAGACAAATAAAACTTCTTGATGGATTGTGGGATTTTAGAGCTGATAATTCAACTAGCAGAGATTCAGGGATGATCAATAAATGGTACCTCAAAAAGCTGAGAAAGGTGAGAACAACCTGTCCAATATGATTTCAACATAAGATTTGCCCTTGCTTCTAGGTTGGTGTGAAAATTCTACAGTTGATACAGTATATACCTGATAAGCCCACAAAGCATAGTAAGCAGTAAGAACTTCTTAAATGGAATAGTTCAGATCTAATGGCAATTACCCTAATTGTTTCTCTAAAATTTATCAAAATGTTCTCAGTCTATTTCCTACCCATTTAGTTTCATGTCTTTCATTACAGCATTTCCCAATCTTTAAATGTTGGAAAGTTAAAAATAATTTTTGACCTTCAAGAGGAACACCAGTACCAGTGGTTACTTATTTTATTTTATTTTTCAGTAAACTCTGTGAAAAGTGTTTCGAAATTATCCTTAAAATTTGTTATTATGGAATTACTATGTTGATGCTACTTGTATAGTCACAATAATTAGTACGTTCACTAGCCAACTTAACTATAACCAAGAAAATCAAAGTTGTTTCAGCACAATTTCGATTTATATAATCAAATTTTTGTAACAGTGCTCAATAATCAATTGATCATCAGTATAATCACAAAAATAATATTACTGATTGTACTGGTTTTCCTCTGGAATGTCATTTTTTATGACATCATAGTCGGTCCAAGAGTGCCCTGAAGTTTTAATTGAAAATTAACTTGATACATAGTGACATATTTCCCATGTGATCCAGCAACCCAGGTTGATCAAGGGTTCAGTCATGTTAACTCTATAGTATTTACCAATCTCTGAATATTTAACTTCTGATTTAATGTTTTTGATTCCTTATACCAGTGGTGTTTTGGGTGTTTTTAGCCTACTTAAAAGGGCTGTTTATTGAAAACTATAGAATTTATGGAGAAAATAGTTACATATTTGAATAAGCTAAAATTGAGTTGATGCAAATTTGATGTTCATATCATAAAATAGAAAAACAAAGTTGATGTTTTCCATCTTCATTTTTTTCTTCAATTTCAAAATTTTCTAAAATCCTTTCCACTATCATCTCATTCCACTCTGAATAACGTTTCAAACGAGCTATGTCATTTTCAAAAAAGTGGGAACTATACCCTGAGAAAAATGGACAAATGCAGATATTTTTGAGACCGAATTTCTAGTTTATCATTTCTTCTTTTTTCTTTGCAATTTTTTTAATCAACTTTTTTAATCAACTTTAAGTAATCGGAATTCTGAGGCTCCTAGATTAATGAAACCTGTTGCAAGCTCTACGGCTATCCTAATAGGCTAATAGGGCGCAAGTGTGAAGTTTTTCTTAGTTTGTTTATTCAATACTAAAATTTGCATTTTACCCTCGCTGCTAAGAGGCTATCCTACACCAGTTGCCAACTGGTATGTGTATAATGAGTTGTCCCTGCAATTATGTCTTGATACAATCACTCCTGATTTGCCAATGTTATGGAAACAAGCTAGAAGCAATGGTAAAATTTAAAAGCTATTCATATGAACTCCTAGAATGAACAGAAATTCAGCTAAATTCTATATATGTAGCGTAATATTGATAAGTATTACATTCCTTAAAGACTGGGAGTGTGATGAACATGCCGGTACCATCAAGCTACAATGATATCACACAAGATTTCCATTTACGAGACTTTATTGGATGGGTTTGGTATAGTCGTGATTTCTTTGTACCAACTGCTTGGAACGATCCAGACAAACAAAGAGTGGTGTTGCGTTTTGAAAGCTGTCACTATTACTGTATGGTGGTAAGACACATTTTGTTGTTTTCTTGTCTTCTTTGTTGAAAATGTGTCACCCTGTCTTAGAAATCTGAAGAAAAAAGTGTCCTTGGAATCCCTGAAAAGCTCTTCAATTATTTTAGACTATCCTTATAATAAGGTGCGCTGCGTTAGTTGTTCTTAGAAATATCTAGTATCCTGTATGTGGATTGGGATGGAGGGGGGGGGGGGGGATAGACTCCAGTCACAGACATCATGACGTTTACCATCTAGGTCTAACTCATATTTCGGGTACTAAGTGATTGATCCTTCCAAGAATTTTATTTAAGCAGTGTGTTGTACTGTGAAAACAACGAAGATTTTATGCAAAGGCTCGTCATTTTGTAATGTTAATATGATTGATTGAATTTCTATGATTTTGAAAACGAATATTTCAAACCCTTTGACCAAAATACTGAGAGAAAAAAAGAAGGGAAAGTTGGCTTCTATGACATTTTCAGTCTTTTACTTTCGGCGTCATTTGGAGAATCTAATACATGATGATTAGGTTTTGATAGATACTTTATTGTATATTGATAATAATGTAATAATGGTTTATAAGTCAAAATTAGTTATAGTTTTTGCACTAGTAGAAAAACATTGTTGTTGCAGTACAGCAGTATGCAATTTCACATGCAGTTCTTCATAGCCTTATATGTAAAAAAAGTCTAAAACAAGTTTCCACTTCCACTTATACCCCTAACATAGACTCAGATACAAAATAGGAGTGGTGTCAGGACCTACCAACTCAGTTAGCAGTTAGTGCATGAGGAAGTAAATGAGGGAAAGTTGAGGGAATGAAACCAATTTATAACTCTCTACTTATCGCGAGAATTAATTATAACATGTAACATGGGTAGCGGTTAGAGTGACGATTTAACCCAAATAACCTCTTGCTTGCACCGTCTACGCTATTGATCTGATGTCATTAAGGTAATTAGCAGTAGCGGATCGACTGTACTTCAATCTTTTGAATTGATCTTAGACTTCAAGTATAATAACAAAGTTTTAGTTCTGGTTTAGGAAAAGGCTCAGTTTTGCAGAATTTTTCAGAGTTGGTTAGAATTTGCCCTATTTGAATAAGCACCAGTACTTGTTATTTGATTTCGTATAGAAGTTGCATGCGACTTTCATGAACACGTGTAAATAGATTTATCTCGCTTCGATAAATGCTGCTAGTTAATTTAAGATTACGCTCTTTTGTTAGTCTCAGTACGACAATTTAGCTGGAACGGAGGAGGAAAAGCAACACTTTATTGAAAAAACTGGTTCCTGTTTCACCTTCACTGAAATAATATAGAGTTAGCAAAATTCGCCAAAAAAAGTGTTAAAAGTAACATAATATTCAGGCTCTTTCGAGTCTTCTTCTACAAAATTTATAGTTGTGATTTCCATTTTTCTTTGAACATATAAGATGTGTGTTATTAAACATATAAATTTACCTCTTCCAGTGGGTCAATGGAAAAAAGCTTCTGGAACATGATGGTGGTCACTTACCATTCGAAGCAGAGGTTACTGATCTACTCAACTTTGGTGAACTGAATTTTGTTACTGTTGCGGCGAACAACACACTTTTACCAACAACTCTTCCACCAGGCTCCGTCGAATATCTCCAGGGCAGGTAATGTCATTTCATTAATTAATCGTTAATTCATGGATTTTTTGATAAGTGATATCTGTCTGGTTCCACAATATAGCATAACCCAAATTGTATTATTATTCAAACTTCAGTATGAAATGATTCTATCATAGACTCTACCCTGCTGGTGGATACTACGTTCAAAATCTACAAATGGATTTTTTTAATTATGCCGGCATTCATCGGCCTGTGAAATTGTATGTTACACCCACTGTTTATTTGCATGATATCACATTGGACACGAAATATGTTGGTACTGTTGGCAAGCTCAATTTTACGAGCAGTGTTGCTGAATTGCAGAAAGAGGATAGTGAAAAGGATGTTCCAGTTCTTCTCAACTATGATGTTTATGATGCAGATGACAATAAAGTTGCAGGTGAGAATCAGCGAAGGTCTGATTTTTATTCATGAAAAAGTATGCAATGACATGCTGAACGAGCTAAGATATACCGGGTGACCCAAAAAAAAGTATACAAATTCGAGAGAGTGCTCTGGTATGGTATGCTATCAAAATTAAACAAATTTATGTGCATGTGAAAGACTAACTTAAAAAGGCAAACTTAAATTTTGATATATCATTTATTAAGTTAGAATAAATACTCGCTAACGTTATAACGTTTTAAAGTTAAAATGTACTTTTAAAAATACCCAAAAAACGGCTAAAAACAGGCTATTAATTTTTTTGTTTCATTCTCTTTTATAAGGTTTATTGCTGCCTTTCTTCTTACTGTAGCTTTAAGAATATTTGGGTATTGAGAAAAGAAAATTGAGAAGTAAGAAATCAGATTTTTCATTCATTAAGAATTTCTTGTCCTCTAATTTCAATGTCCAAGATAATCAAAGGCTCTTTCTATCATTTGTGTAACCAGTATACAAATTGTTATATTCTTTTTAAGATAGAAAAAAAACTAACTCGCTATCTTTCAAAGAAGATTTTAAAAATTATTTCGCCTTGATTTTTCTTTTTCTTGTTCTTTGTTTTATAGTTAACGACCTTACTGTTAAGACAAAATATAGAAACAAAAACTAACGACATAATTATTTAATAACCCATTCAATTTAATAGACTGTTTTAGTCGTTTATTTTAACTTTAAAACGTTATGACTCAGTTGGTTTTTATCCAAATTTGATAATATAATGTATAAAATTTTAAGTTAGCCTTTCGTCTTTCATATGCACATTATATTTGATTGATTTTAATAAAATGCCAAACCAGACACTCTTTCGAATTTATATACTTTTTTGGGTCACCCAGTAGATATTCCTTGTTATCAAGCTTTCATATGTAGATAAAAAAAAAGTAGCATGAAGTAAGGTACTATTTTCGTCAAACTGAAACCATATTACTAGAGCTATTTCGTAGAAATGCAAACAAGAGGAGGAGTGTAGTTCACTTGGTGTATGGGTTATCAAGCGGCTACTAAAGCATTTGAGATACCTAATGAAAGTTCCTAAGAGAGCTACTGTCTAGTGTGGCCTCAAAAAACTACCAAGAGAATTTCTAAATTAGGTGGATCCATGTATTTTGCCGCGTAGGGCTTTATTGTTCATGAATAATAATTGCATAAGTTGGTAAATAGATTTTGATAATGGATCATTATATCACACATTTCATATTGTATATAAATTTCAGCGGTATCTGGAAGTAATTTGCTGAAAGGAGATGTAGACGTGCCAAATGTAAATCTATGGTGGCCTGTGGATATGGGACATAATCCTGGTTATTTGTATACTTTAAAGGTTCGTGTATTATAGTTATTGCATGGTTGTAAATGTTGAAACCAGCCTTTGACTTGATCAGCATTTCGTTCAAGTGTTATTTTATAGGTAGGTTTTTACTCAATTGCACTGTTTATGGTGTGAACGTATACTTGTGGATATATCTTAAATTTCAAAGAAAATGTACCCAGTTATTAAATGTTGCAAATCATACCATGTGGAACGGTCTTTAACATACCATTGTAGTGATTTTTGCAACCAATTATACATTCTTTGCACATCTGCTTTATAAAGTGATAACTTGAAGAATCATAACCCTCGACATCGATCATAAAGTTTTGCAAGGCGGCCGTTGTGTCAATGTATCTATCAATCATGTTCTTTTTAAGTTGACGAACGGACTTTTTGTGAATTTCGAAATGCAAACGTGCCTTCTTATTTGAAGTAATAGAGAATTGAGCTACTTATTCGGTTTCTTATTTGTCATTGTTCCCAGCCAACTGGAAACCTGGGAAAAATCTGGGAACTTAATTTTGCTCTAATAGCCCGGAAAAAGTCGAGAATTTGCTTATTTTACAGAAAATCAGAGAACGCATTAAAGATTTATTAATTTCTTAATCAAACGAGGCTACTTGAGGGAGTATTAACTGTTCTAGATTGCGTTATTTAAGTTCCCTGTTTTCTGTCATTTTTTGAATTATTATTTTTTGCCATTATTATCAACTTATGCAAATAAACTGTTCGGCCTGTATTGAATATTTTGTCATTTCTACCTGTACTGGAGCTCTTTTTAGTTCTCTGCATCTCTGCTTATCTATAAACGCATTGTAAATATTTGTGATCCTTGATTTTACTATGGGTTGCACTCTCTGTCTGCAATAATGTTACTTATGTTTTTGTAGGTAAATTTTCATGGCTTCTGTGCTGACGAGTTCCATTGTCATTCTTTTCCGAACTTTAGATTTCCTATCGAGTATGTGGACATTCTTCAATGTAAAAAGTTTAGGAAACTCGAAATCAGAATGGCTGCGATTCTCGCCATTGCACCACACGCGAAAAACCTATCCAAAAATGTAATAGCCGCTAGACATTCTTTTTGGGTTAATGTGAGGAATTGTTTCGACTTAAGGGACCGTCTTTGCTTCTTCTGTATGAAAAAGGCGGAGAAAGTCACTATGCTTAAAATGGCTAAAAGTCAGGGAAAATCACCTTACAGTATACTCTCGTTAATTTCGCACTTCTGACCACCACTACCACCACCAAAATGAAAATTCAACTACTTTTGATTGAGGAGTGTCTTCTATCTTTATATCTTATAATTTCAAGTTTAATATTTACAAGGAATTACTATTTTACCCACTTTGCTTTATTGTTTTCGTACTAAATCGTAATTGTGCATGTCTAGTTGATCACGAGTTCGTAAAATCTCACGTTTAGTGGGACTTTTTACTCAATTATGGCAGTCCTACTTCGAAGGAGATTCGGTTAACTTGGACATTCGTTAAGTGGGACAAATTTCTTTGGTCCCTTGAGAGTCGCACTTATTGAGAGTATACTATATTACTGTAGGTGGTAAAGCCAGGGGAATTATTCCTCTATGCTTATCTACTTTGTATTTAATCTCTCTCTTTGTCGCACTTGCAATTTTAAGTCTGTTCTTCGTCCTTTTTAGCCTTTGGTCTTTTGTTGGCTTGTTGTGACGTATTTTAAAAACTGTTTTTGTTCTTGCTGGGACAACTTTTCCATAGCAGTGAAGTTAGGGAAAATTCTAACTTTCATCAGGGTAATCAGGGAAAAGCCAAGGAATTTGATCATGAGATTTGACTGGCAACCTTATATCTTGGACTATGAAATCTACGTTTTTTATTGCCATAAATGGAATTACTAACTTGATTTCTCATTTTTGGAGATAGAGAACCGAGTTTGTAACTCTTAACTAGTTTTGTATCTTCTGATTTGTGAGTCTCTTTTTTGAATTTAGGTGACAGTTGCATACAATGATGGATCAACAAGTCTACAAGATGTTTATCGAATCAGATTTGGTTTCCGTACCATTGCTGTTGACGAAAGTTCCTTTCGCATAAACGATGTACCATTTTATTTCAAAGGTTTTGGTATGCACGAAGATGCTGATGTAAGACATTGTTTTCTCATATGCTATTCTGTCGCACTCGAATTTTCACCTCTCCGACTTTCCCAAAGTGTTCCAAAATCCTTTTGATGAACTTTGAAAACTCAGTGCCCTTCATATATTTTTCTCATGGACTTGGCGTCCAAACTTAAACTTTTATCGGAGCTTGCTATTCTAGGGTTTTAACTTATTCACGAGCTAATAAGTATTTTAGTGGACAAATAAAAAATCGCCTTTTCTACATCGTTAGATGATATGTACTTTCACATTTTTATTGTTTCATAGATACGAGGCAAAGGTTTAGACTTACCAACTCTCGCTAAGAATTTCAACCTGATTGAGTGGATGGATGCTAATTCCTTTCGAACAAGCCATTATCCATATGCAGAAGAATTTTTGTATCTGGCAGACGAGAAAGGCATTGTTGTCATTGATGAGTGCCCCGGAGTAGGGATTGAAGAGTAAGGTTTTCTGTTTTTTAGATATTTTTCTGTTAAAAACATTTAGATTTAACTGAAGAAGAAGAAAAAAAGGCATTGGTGTTAGAGTTTTGTTCCTCTTCTTACTCATGCTACTAAGTATACGACATGTATTATGGCTGTATTTTTTTCGAAATGAATTTGAGGAAAATTTCATTGCAATAGATTGTATATAGCAATTTAATCTTAGGAAAAACATGGGAGCAGAAAGTTTAGCACATCACAAGGATGTAATGAAGGAATTGATACATCGAGATAAAAACCATCCATCTGTTGTTATGTGGTCAGTTGCTAATGAACCAAAATCAAATTTGCAGGCGGCTGACAGCTATTTCAAGTAGGTATCCTAGTTATTGTGCTTGTATCACTCTTTGTCAAGTATTATAATAGAGATAGTTGTTGAAATTATTATGAAAAATTAAATGTACAGTATGTTGTGCCATGACTTTTGGTTATGAAGACAAGAAAATCAATCAAACATTTATTTTCTGAGACTGCAGAGAAACACCCATATATTTTGATATGAAATAATGCAACCACCAGATTGAAAAGAATTTTATATGATCACACTACATAGCGTGCACTACTAAAGAGAGGTTTGAGATGGGGGGGGGGGGGGGATTTTTTAGGGGGGGATACCCCAGTGCACGCTATGCACTAAATCTCAATTACTTGCATGGATAGTTATGTTTTATTTTATATCCTTTGATTTATCTTATAGAGAAGTTATTGATTATACAAAAGAATTAGATTCTACAAGACCAATTACATTTGTTGGTAACCAATCTCCTTACGATGATAAAGTAGTAAGTCTTTTATTTTCTGTTCACAAATTCAAATGAAATTTTTTGAATTCAACATGGGATGAGGTAGGGTAGTTTAGTTAGTGCTGTAAGTTGTGGGCACAACTCCTTCCTCTTCTACCAGATACTCATGCACGCATGTCTTTGTTTTGTCTTTTAACGGCGTATTTCCAACATCTGGACATCTGGCAAACGCTATGATATTTTGATTGCCACGCCCCTATTGAATTGAAACGAAGTGATAATTTGTTGTCTGGTGCATTGAAACTACTCAATTGTCAGACATTTCTAACATTTTCTTAATTTTTATGTTCGTGGGTGACCGTAATTTCGTGAATTTCGCGTGAATTAATTTTCAGATTTTCAAAGAGACAAAGATTGACGTTTCGACCCTTGATGCGTCGAATATTCATTAGAATTAAAATGTGTCATATATTTATTAAAATTAATTTTTGTGGAAGATCAAAAGTTTTACGATAATACTCACGTGTGAATAAGCCAAGTTTAGACAAATTATGATATTTTCTGGAACTGCATCACACAGTGTGTGAAGATCTTAAGATTTAGTGGAATTTATTTCGCAGTTCAATTTTTTAGATTCACAAAGAAAGGAGGAAAATGCTCGATATCGAAACTTACGTCCAAAGCATTATGATTTCCTTAAAGCTGTTACATAAATAAAAGTTGGCTTATTATATAGGTACAATACGTTGATGTTGTTTGTTACAATCATTATTATTCTTGGTATCATGACTATGGTATGATTAATTTGATCACACACCAATTGGAATCGGATCTCTTGTTGTGGCATAATATCACAGGAAAATTGATGATATTGTCCGAATATGGTGCAGACGCTGTAGCTGGGTTATATCAGGTGTGTCATGTAGACCGAATGATTTTATCTAGAACAATCCCTTTCCAATTATCTTTTTCACCTCTTCCAACTGAAAATCAATCAAGCTAACGTAAACGACAATTCGATAGATGGATTCCTACGGTTTATTCATATCCTCGGTGAATTAACGTAGCTGCCTCTTTTTTGATTTTCCAAGCAAGAAGTTTGGCAATTTTGCCTTGTTGAGTTTATTGCTGTAAATAGTAGAAATGACTGATAAAGTGTGTTGCTTGCCAAATTATGTCACGGAATCCATCTATGATGGGGTTTATACATAACTTTTTTTTTTTTAATAACGATGTTTGTATCAGTATTATTCGCAGGGTAGCCAGCTCCGGAAAAAGATCGGGAAAGTCTTTGAAATACCTGGAACTTTTTTAAACACCTGGAATTACCTTGAAAATGTGGATTTCTTAAACATTTACCTGAAATTGCCTGGAAGAAAATGTCTTTCGCTATTAAAAAAAGAGTGCAAACCTTTATTTACTATTAAACTACCGTGCTATACTTGTTCATAATGTCTTTCGCTAGAAATCGATTTATAGTTTTTATGATAGATGCATTTATTTTGTTTACATTCGAGTAAAATAATTTTTAAAGACTCTCAAAAGAATTGGCAGTTACTGCATTTCCCCATTTTTCTCAGAATATAATTACCACTTATTGGAAAATGATAGCTCGTTTGAAAGAACTGTCAGAGGGGAATAATATTACACCAGAAAAATATTAGGAAATTTTGAAAGCGAAAAAGAAAAATGAAGATGACAAATATCAACTTTTTTTTCTATTGATAGTTTAAACTTCAAATTTGTCAGGAAGAAACTTCAAACGTAGCAAATTTCAAATAAGTATTTACTATTTCCATAGCTTCTATAGTTTTCAATCTAAAGCTCTTCAAAGTAGGCCAAATATAACCAAAAAAAAGGCCAATACTTTGAAGGGTTGTAAATTCAAAACCATAGTAGCTATTGAAAAAGTAGTCACATATTTAAAATTAGCCTACAAAATTTGAAGTTTACACCATAAATAGAAAAAAAGTTGATATTTTTCATCTTCATTTTTCTTCTTCGATTTCAAAATTTCCTAATATTTTTCTTGTGTTTTTCACTTTGAGTTTTCTTTCAAACGAGCCATTATTTTCCAATAAGTGTTGAGTATATCCTGAGAAAAGTGGAAAAATGCAGTAACCTACCAATTTTCTTGAGACAGACTTTAATTTCATACCTGAAATTTTGTCGGAAAAAACCTGAAAATACCTGGGAAATAAAAGTCGATTTTTGCTGGCTACTCTGATATGTTCAAGAGGGGTTTTACTACAAAAAATAAGAGCAAGAGAAACAAGTTGGTCAAATGTTCGTCTTTGTATTGTTATCCAGAATCCACCGGTGATGTTTACCGAAGATTATCAAGTAGATGCTGTCCAGCGGTATTTTCCAATGTTCGACAAATATCGTGGAAATTTCTTCATTGGAGAAATGATATGGAATTTTGCGGACTTTGCCACTGCCCAAAGTAAGATATACAATTTTTGTTTTAATTCAATTCAGAGCATGAGTAGTTGATTGCATAGAAAATTGTACTTCTTGTTTAGCTGTGCAGAGAGTTGCAGGCAACAAGAAGGGGATATTCACCAGAAACCGGCAGCCGAAACGTGTTGCGTACATTTTGCGTGACCGATATAAGCAGCTCTCGTCTGCCATTACTAAAAAGCCTAAGGTTAAAGTTGCATCATCGTCTAGAAGAGATCAATTCATAGCAGAAGCAGAGGAAGGATATCGGAAAAATGATGGATACGACACTGTTTCTGATGGTGTGGATATGATCACTGTGTAAAGTTCTTTGTTAAAAGTATTCCAGTGCGTTTCTTCTAGGTAAGAATATTCTTTTGATTATTGTATCGTCTTTCATAACATATCTGTAGTTATTTGTTGAAGTGAGATCAACGACTGCAATGTTTGAAGTTGGAGATATGAAATTGTGACAAGCCTTGATGTCTTTCTCTCCTCTCTCAAAACTATGAAGGCCTGAATATATTTTCAAGGGGTTTTATAAGAGTTGATTAAAGAGTCGGATAATGTTTTCTTGAAGGTAAGGTTTTATCAATCTCATCGTCGGACTTTTCTGGAATGGATCTTTCACTCAATAGATATGAGAGTTTTTACTAGTAAACTTTTCATTTCGTCTGTTGCAATAGATAGACTAACCTTTAAAAGTATCTTTTAAACTTTGCTTTCTCAATTTATTTTCAACATAGATTCATATCAATTAATTTAACATTCATTTTGCTTTTTATAAATAACTAAGATAAGAATTTATAGTAAAATTGAAAATTTTTATTTCGTTTCAAATGACCACCTTAATTTTTTTTTGCTTACATTATTTACTACGAGTATGAATAAAAAGATGGCAGATACAGTATATAACAGAAATGATAAACTCCGTTTACGTGACAATGGTTAAAAATCAAAGCGTTCGACCATGATTAATAATTATAAGCTTTACATTATTCAATTTCCCTGAGAATGAAGTTAATTAAGGCATGTTATGGTTTCGTTAAATTTTCTCTTTAATCAATAAAGCTTGATTTAAATTATTTGAGCGATTTGATGTCACACTGGTCTAAGCAAAGTCACCCAGAATTTCAGAAGTCCAAGAGATTTTGTGATAAGTTTAAATTTTTTCTCCTCTGGAGCTAAATTACGTGGGTTGTGTTGGTGTGTGGGTCAAAAACGAAAGTGCGTGAGGGCATACCTTGGACCTGGGACCTCTAGGTGGGACCCCAAAACCCGGAAAAAAATGTGGGACCCATAAGTGCGACCCCAAAACTGCATTATTTTGGACTGAGTGTCTGGCAGCAAAAAACGCTTAAAATGAGACATCTCAGTTTTAGGCCCTATAGGTGGTATTATAGCTACACTCGGTTGGGCCTAGATTTCTCGAACAAAAAGGGCTCCTTTTTTAACGTCACAACCTAATCACGTGACCTCGACCTCAAAAGTAGGGTATTTTTAAAGCTGAATACTGAAAGAACAGTAATGATTTTTGGCATGCTAATAGTTCTATAATGGAACTTTGAAACTCTGTCGGTTTGATATAGTTAACTGATCGACTGCCGGCAAAATAACCACTCAAATTGGATGAATTTGAAAAATTTTCAATTTTCATTCAGGAATATTAAGCTGAAGAAAGAAGATAGGACAAAAAACACTGTAGCATGTTAATAATCCAAGTAAATGTCTTTCAGATGATACCAGTCGCAGTACTAATATCTCTCGATATCCAACCGAGTTTCGCTATAACAGGGTTCAGACAGACCTGGAAAACCTTTTTCAAGCAAAGTCAGGAAAAATTCAGGGAATTTTTTTAGTTGTCCCTCTGTTGTTTTGTTTTTCAGGTAATTTGACGAAATATCAGGCTGTTTATTTCAAATTCATTATTTATCGTTTGTTTAAAAAGGATCGACCATGTTTTTACACTGACTTTATTTTATTTTTTCTCAGTGTAAGTGTAAAAGAGTGAAGTCAACCTTCAAAATATTTAGCAAAGATACAGGTTCTGTTGACATTTAAAAATTTCTAAGTATTAAAGGCAGGTTAAGCAATATAGGTAAATTTCATGAAGGTTTAAAAGGTTATTCAGTGATAAGAAAACGTTCTGTTTTTATGTGGAGCGTTCTAGGGATTAAGTCAGAGAAAAGTGCTCAAAATTTTGATAGATGTCAGGGAAAATCGCCTTAATTTAAGTCAGGGAAAGTTAGGGAAATTTTTTCTTTAATGTTTGTCTTAACCCTGTATTATACCACCTTTAAGGCATAAAACTAAGGTGCCTCATTCTAAGCATTTTTTTCTGTCAGACACTCAGTCCAGAATAAATGCCGTTTTTCGGGTCCCACTTTTTTTCCGGGTTTTGGAGTCCCACCTAGGGGTCTCAGGTCCCGGGTATGCCCTCATGCACTTTCATTTTTAACCCACGCAACCCAGGCAAATTCTTAAATGACCCACGCAACCCATGCACTTTCGTTTTTGACCCACGCACTTTCGTTTTTGATCCACGAACTTTCGATCTTGACCCAGGCACTTTCGATTTTGACCCATGCATCAGCACCTACACAACCCACGCAATTTAGCAAACTCCGGCCTCTGCAATTAAATTTTGAATACTTCAAAATTCTTTTATGAGAATCTGTTTTGTTTCATGATATAATTCTATTTCTTCCCCCCTAAACTCGGAAACTCCTTCGTTTTTCACCAGTAAGTTCTAGGGAGAATATTATGCATTTGACGTTTTTTGGTGCCTTAAGAAAATTGGAGAAAGTCAAAAACTTATTTTTGATTATGCTGTATCTACCCAAGATTATTTCAAATTTTAATGGAATTACGTTGTCAGAATCAAACAAGGTTTTTGATGGAAGCATTGTGTGACTAACCTTTGCGTTTGCTAAAGTAAGCAAAATTCATTGAATTTCAGACTGCTCAAAGAAAGTAGCTAGTCCCTTCTCTAAATTAGTGGGACATAACATCTTTCATTTAGAGCTATGATGGATCTTGGCTAAATAAGTTTTTGGAAATAACTAGACAGTGTGTTATTCTCTTTTCGTTCTGAATAAGAATACTAATGTAAAGGATAACTAGATCTACATATATGAATTCAGATATTAAGTGGTTTGTGATATTTATAAAATTATATATGTTATTTAAAATTTGTAACATTTTAAAGTAGTTTTTAGATATAATTTATCAAATTGATTTTTAAATTTGTTTGCAATGTTGTTAATGCCTTTTTCAGATCATTTGCTATATTAGGTTAGTGAATATGGGTTTTTTCTACAAAATAATTGGTACGAATTTTTACTATGAAAATTAATTAAATAGATTTGATATATAATATAATGCATTTGATATTTAAGAATATAGTTAAATATATGATTTAATACATTGCGAAAAATTTAGAAGCGTGTCCGTTAGATATGTTATTTAAAATTTGTAACATTTTAAAGTAGTTTTTAGATATAATTTATCAAATTGATTTTTAAATTTATTTGCAATGTTGTTCATGCCTTTTTCAGATCATTTGCTATATTAGGTTAGTGAATATGGTTTTTTCTACAAAACTATTGGTACGAATTTTTACAATGAATATTATTGAAATAGATATGATATATAATATAATGCATTTGATATTTAGGAATACAGTTAAATATATGATTTAATACATTGCGAAAATTTAGAAGCGTATCCGTTACAATGGGCCATTAGTTTCGTATAGTGTTAACTATTTTTAGCACATGCACGAAACACATGTACCACATTCATGTATGAGCAAATCGAAGAAATTTCGTCTCTGCGGGTAATATTGCTAATAAGAAAAACAGTATGACATTACGTGACCACATTCCTCCGTGAAGGCTACCTGCGTGTTCGACAGCTCAAACATCATTTCGAAAATCGATGTATAGCAGAGGTAGTTGTCCCATCTTGAAAGGCCCTACCCCAACAGTACAGATGCATCCAACGAGCCCAAATGCAAAATATCTGTTCTTTTTTTCAGGAAGGTCACTTTGACAAGAATCTAGGCAAAGCCAAATGGTCTCAAAACACCTCGAAAAATCTAGGAAACTAACATTTTTCTCCAAAAAAGTAAAAATGCAGCAGCCCAAATCACAAAATATATGTTCTTTTTAACCAGGAAATAAAAAAAAATCGAGCCATCTCAGAACACGTCGTATACTCTAGGAGACTAGAATTTTAGATTGAATACATAAAAATGTAAGAGCCCGAAACAAAATATCTGTTCTTTTTTTCCAGGAAAGCCCGTTGGCTGCTTTCGACAGTATCCGCGACGTCGTAATGTCATGTATTTTTATTTCAAAAGTACTGTAAGAGCTTTATTTCTCGGTTCTACGTATCAGTTTCGATCAAAGCTTGGTAGTCTTTACCTTTCATTATATTCTAGAAAATTTTGGAAAGTCTACAAGTTTTTTTTGTAAGATGAAAACTTATTAAAGGTTTCATGATCGATAATTTCGAATTTCTGCCAATCTGAATTGGATCGCGTGAATCTTTAGAATCCGCAATATATCTTGTATTATATAGTTTGTCTTTTTTTAAAGGTTTTATGAAATAAAATCAGCAACGAAAGTTAGATACCTCCAATAACAAAAATGCCGTCAACTTTAAGTACTCTATAAAATCTAACTTAAAAGCTGCACGTTTTTTAAGTGCTTTTATCGAGAAGGGTTAAGGGGAAATCTTTAAATGCAAAAAGCAAATAAGTCATCTGTGAAATTTGACACTCCTTATAAGAATTATGTTTTCGTGTACAAAACTAACTTGTCTCAGCAGAAACAAAAATAAATCATTGGAATAAGATTAAAAAGATGTTGGTTGACTGTTCACAGTACTTGGCATAGTCAAAGGAAGGTGATGTTGTTAACCTCATTTTGCTCAGTCGAAAACTTTGATATATATTAAACAATCACTTATTTTATATATAATGGTCTTCGTTTGATGGGAAGGTTTCTTTTTTTCTATGAAATCAATTACTAAGCGTGATGTTGTTTTGTTAACAGTGAAAAGTGGTTTGGACGCGTTTTGGATACTGAAAATTTATGACAAAGGGAATATCGTGTTAAACTGTTTGTTGAAGATTTGTTGCAAGTTTATTTATTTGAATTCTACATTACTTTCGTTTTTTGGTAATTTAAGAGTATTTGGTAATTCGGCTTTACATTATACACGCATTTTCCTATAAGAACAAATCACATAATAAAAACGTAAGGCTTTGAAGTTTTAGAAGTCTAGTGGATACATATTAGAAAATTTCAAGTCTTTCTGAATTCTTACTTGCAGGAAATAAAGATAGATTTTCATCAATGTGCTCTACTGTTTCTTAATGTATCAAATTAAATGGTTATCTCCCAGTTGTTTCCGGTTTTTAAGAGATGATTACTTGTAAATTTTCCCCTTCTTAACCTTACAATACACGAGACTTGAGGAAGGCTGTCATGTTTATCTGTTTCTCCGTATGGGATGTTTTCAAAGAGATGTTCTTTACCCTCATGAGGAGTCGTGTGGTAACAAGCAACCCGATTTCCTCGATTTTTTAGATAGATTCTAAGACTGAGCCATGGCATTCGAAATATTCTGACTTAGATGTTGCTGGTTAGGTCAGAGATTAAGATATGCTTGCTTAACATCTGTAGGAATTGTTTCTCATCAAAATTTGAAATTTGAAAGCAGTCCGGGGAAAAGAGGGTGAATCCCCTATAGTGTGAAGAAAGTCTGCTGGGAGTCTGCTGGCCGAAAATTCTTATCTGCATTAAGCTGTGCTGCAGGGTTCCAAGCTATTTCCTTAAGTACATTTATAAGATAAGTTAACTAACTGATTAGGTTTTCTGATTGAGGAGCTAGCGCTACAACTTGTAACCTCGGAACATTTCGTAATTATTGTCAATGTTTTATAAGAGCATGTTCATTAATATATAGCATGTTCGAGTATCACTGATATGTGGTCAGATAAGCTTGGCAAAAACAAAAATTGCTTTCATGGAATTATGATATTCAAACTGTTTATATGTGGCAATATCTGTTCAAAAAGTGTTCAGCACACGAGTTTTGGTAGGTGCACTGACGTAAAATTGATTGAATCGGTGGGGGTGGAAACTTTTCCAAAAATTAATCATCGGGGGTTGGAATAATGGGGGGGGGGGGGGGTGGGTAGTCGGGAACTGACGCAAACTTTTTTGGTACAAATATAGTAAAGGAAGAACAAAATGCTGTCATATACTTCAGGCTCACAAGTTTTCTCTAATGATAAAAACTCATATGGATATAAGTTCAAGTCTCATGCTGAATTATTTTCGTTTTTTATGCATTTTTTAATGAATTTTGTGCAGATCTGTACGCATTCTCGAGTTGTTTTCGAATTTGAATTGTAAAAGTCTTTGGGGGGTGAAAAATGTTTCAAAAATTAATAATCAGGGGGGACGATTATTCAGTACTCTAGAGTACATATAATTCATATAGATTTTCTAAACAACGATAAGAACATTAAGTCTGAAGGAGCTTTTATACGGAAGCCCAGAAGGGACATCGTAGTCTCGTCAAATATTATATGACGAGGCAACAGAAGTGCGTAGTCTCGTCA
>JAUBWS010128850.1:0-22103 GCA_032270445.1 Darlingtonia californica
AATTGATGATTATAAAGATAAGTAGACTTTCTCATGGTAAATTTCGTTATATTTTAGTTAAAACTGATCTTCAAAAAGTAAAACCTATATCATTCGATAGCTTAAAATAAATACTATCGAATGGTAAAAAATCGCTAAAATTTGATAATTATAAAAAAAGCTATGACTGTTTTAAAACACGGGCCGAATTTTTTTAGGACACCCTGTAGTTCTCTCATCACTATATCAACCATCTGTTTATATATGCTAGCTGTCTTGTGTAACGTTTTATTGTTGATAATGACACGATAAGGTGTCGAAATATACAAGTTTATAAAATACTCTTTTCTTTGCATTTTGAATGTCAAAATCAAGAAAATGATAATTTTCGGAATTGCTTTCGTAATTTATTACTTGAAATTGTCTGGGAAAAATGGATTAAGGAATTAAAAATATTCGGATTATAAATTGATCATCCTTGTATTCCAGATTTGTAATGTAAAACTGCAAAACTTCCAATAACGCATTTCCTGCATGTATTTCTAAGCCAATTATCATTGACCGAAATTTTTTGCCATCTTCAGAATTTGATGTAGCCATTTATTCTATTCTGAGATTTTGTTTGGTATTTTTCAGATGTGTACAAGTTATCTACGCAAAAGAGAGAAGAGTGAACTGAAATACAATGATGGCTTTTAACTTGTCTATAGAACAGTCCATCTATAGCGTGCAAAACCTTCCTCTACATACGCTACTGATTTTATTCGTAATAGATCTGTCAAATATCTTCGCACTGCAAATTGTTTATGAAGTATTTCTCAACAGAGAGTAAAAAAGTTGCCTTAATTAGTTTTTTAATTACTAGTATACAAGATGCGACGTTTCCAAAGTTCGCAGCTGTTCGGAAACGAAGTTTCTTAGCAGGTCTGGACGGAGAGCACGGGGGTGTGCGCGCAGATGCATAGGAATAAGGGAAAATATAAAAGGAATAACACACGAGTAATTCTTTCTGAGACAACAAAATACAGTAGTAGCGTTAAGCTTAAACTTAACAGTATAATCAATAATGTCTTTCACTCAAGAAGATGTTTCTGAGCTTGTGTAAGCCACACTAAATAGTGTGAAGGATACTATCATCGAAAACTGCTATTAAAGCTGGTGCTACTAAAACTGCTGTTTCTGCTGCAAATCAAGTCATGGATAACCAGCAAATGGAGTTGGACCAGCTGAAAAATAAGATGACAGAAGGAAAGGAAACTGACAACAAGAAAGGGAACAGAAAGATGTAATGAGCACGAGCAGGATATGCTTGGTTCAACCGACGACGCTCTTACTGACTTGAGTCATGGGAAATTGAAAGATACGAGAGAGAAACTTGTACAATGTAAATCTATCATCTGGCTGGCTGATAGAGAGGACTTGCTTACTGCTAGTGAATACTTAAGTGACGAACTTGCGTCAGACGAAAATGACGACAAATAAATAGCTAAGGCAATCAAATCTGCTGCCACGAAGAGGGAAAAGAAGTATAAGATTAATAGAGCACAACGTTATAGTAAGCCATACACAAGATCTTCGTTTAGTAGATACCCTGATAATCATAGCAGGCTGCGAAATGTACAAGCTTCTAGTATGTCAACGTTTTCAAGAAGGTCTATTGGTGGAGCATGCTATACTTTCGGTAGACTCGGTCATTTCTTGAAGAACTGTTTTTTAAGCGATTATAGGAATGACAAAAATCAAAAATCTTAACTTGTTATGACTTGGTTAGCTAGGCATGGTATACATTTAGAATTTAATTAAAAATCTTTGATAGTGGTGTTTCTTTGTTTGCTTTTAGGCATAGTATTGATTAAGAAATCTTTGAGTGATTTGTTAAAAATTACTTTCAGATAAACTTTTATAGTAGAGAAAATGGATTTCAAGGGAGGAAAATAAAGAGCAGATGGTTCATCTAAATCATTAGATACGGACGATTGGTCTATTCACAATGAAACATTTGGATTTATTGAAATTAATACGGGAAATTGACTTTTGACAGATTTTCTGATGACATGAATAGAAAAACTCTGATATTCAATTCAATTTCTGTCCAGGTTCTTCTGGAATTGACGCTTTCGCACAATTGGCTATGTCCACCTATTAAGTTTAATCGGAAAAGCATTAAAGCATGCTTCAAATTGTGAGGCTAGAGTCGTATTATTTGTACCTGAGTGGAAGTCCTCTTATTTCCGGCCATTATTAACAAACAACGGAATTCATTTTTTTAAGCTTTTTGTGAAGGAGTTGATATATTTGGATCCTTATTATGTGAACAATTGTAACAGGGACAGCGTATTTGAAAGTTTTACAAGTTTTAAAGCTTATTTCGATTCTTTGTTTTACCAAAACTGGATGATTTAACTTGAGTTTTTTCTTTGTCACAATTAATTGGGAAATATGACGAAACGCTCGAACATGAGAAAATTTGTTTTTATATCTATAGCGTCACGTTGACATGTATTTCCGTTGCCATTCTATTCACAGTATCAACGCATGTAAATATTCAGTTTTGAATGCGCTCAAATGTAGTGAAACAAATAAGAACTGTCAAGTGCAGCGATCGCTAGTGTAGCATAATAACTTGGAGGAAGCCCATAGGCAATAGTGAAGAAGCGTTCAAATGTAGTAAATAATAAGAGCTTAAATGTAGCTACTGCTTAAATACAGCAGAAAATGTCCATACAAGATTTTAAATTTGCTTTTCTGTTATTTATTTCCACAGATGGTTTGTACAGCAATACATGGAAAAAGTAGGTTCCGCGGGATTTTTGAGAATTAGCGAACTCCTTCAGATGCAACTAAAGCATATCTCGATTTTGCATGAGAGGGCAGAAATTTTGCTTCCTAAGTAAAAAACAGATCAATTAAGGGAAGGGCATCTTGTGTATATAGCTCGAACTGACTCGAAAACTTGTCACGTAAGACTACTTGAAAGTTATATTAACACTACGAAGCTGTCTAACGAACCGGAGTCATATCTGATCTGTAAATTGGCAAAATCCAAGAAAGGACATAATGTTCATGGGAATTGCCCATTGTCCTATTCGAGAGCAAGAGAAATTTTTCTTCAAGGCATATCTGTAAATTTTGATTGCATACTCTTCGTTCCGATGTGGCCTCAGCGGCCGCAGATAACAGTGTCTCTGATCGCTTGATAGGAAAACACGGAAGATGGTTAGGAGTCGGAAGTAGGAATCGGTACATAAAGGATAGTAAACAAAAACGATTAAAATTTCTTCTTTTTTATGATTGTAATCTTACCATTTTTTTGAGCCTGATAGTGTTCACGTAATACCAATGCACAATAAGATTTTTTGTTTTTTCTTTATTCCTAGGATAGGAAGAATAGATAAGAAGCGACCTTTCCGAAGTTCGCAGATATTCGGAGACGAAGTTTCTTAGCAGCTCTGGACGGAGAGCACAGGGGAGTGCGCGCAGGTGCACGGGAATAAGGGAGGATAAAAAAGGAATGACACACGATTAATTCTTTCTGAGACAACATTATACAGTAGTAACGTTAAGCCTAAACTTAATTTTTATTTTTGATAAAAGACGAATAACATTATGATTATTTTGTTCCCTTGCTATTTACAACTGCAAATAAACGATGACAAGCCTACAACGACAGAAAAGCCAACGATCTATATCGAAAATCGAAGTTGCAGTCGCAGTCAGTATTGGTGACACATACGTTTATCCCAAAGACTCGATCAGGATTTTGATATCAACGCAATCAACGACGGCAGTTGGCAAAAAGTTCTATACGGCCTTAGCCCTCGAGGCCTAGTGGCTGTGCATAGGGTCGAGGAATATGTATTTTCCCTCCGGGTTTGTGATGCACCCGACAAGTCACGTTGGTATGGAACTTTAAGCGTTTTTGGTCGTGCGTAACGACGTTTAACAATCGAACTTATTGTATTTTTCACACTCCTTCACTGCTACTGATAATGTTCACGTAATACCATTGCACCATAAGATTTGTTGTTTTTTCTTTATCCCTCGGATAGGAAGATTAGATAAGAAAGTGTCCTTATTTAACAGAAGGATTGCTAATGTGCAGTGGTGACTCACTCGAATTATTTTCAAGCCAATACCTTTAATACATGAATAAAGGGAAAAACCAAAAAAAAACTTCTATTATTATGGAACAAAAGATAACTGTGCAGATTCGATAAATTAATGCTGGAAATCTATAGATGGGTTATTATATTTTGCAATGTCTGTTCACATCCTCACTTATCCAATTATCTTTCAGTCAGTTTTATAATCGCAGTAGTAATTAAGTAAGAAATTTTTGACTGCAAAAATTGTCTTAATTACCTCACATTTAGGTTAAAAACATTATGGAATAAACGAGTTTTCGGATGACTGAAAAACTAAACAGTCAAAATAACAACTCCTCTATACGTCATTTTTTTCTATAAAGAATCATATAAACTCAGACCCCTCGTTATCATTGAAATACTAGCCAAAAGTTAAAGACTCTAAAGAATTGTTGAAGTGCTTATTTGTTTGCGGCAAAGTTCAGCGGCAAAAATCAACGCAGATTGATATTGAATTTGTTAATGACTCTTTTTTGTGACAGAGTAAACTGACCATAAAATTTTAACAGAAATAATGATTTTTATTTGTTTCAAAAAATTCCTGCTTTTGTAAGTCTTCTTAATCGACCATTACAATTTTATGAGAAGTATGGAGGTTTTGCTCTAGAACTCCCGTTCTACTTTTTCAATTTTGATTAAAACTGCACCATTTTAAAGATCTTTCAAAGAGCTTTCTGCTGATATAAAATTTTGCAAAAAAATAGCCATTATGAATAGTAAAAATTATGAGGATTTTGAATTGAGAATTTTAGAGAACATTTTGCTTTATAACTCCCGTTCTACTTTTTCAATTTTAATAAAAACTGTGCCATTTTAAAGATCTTACAAAGAGCTTTTTGTTGATATAAAACTTTGCAGAAATCAGAAATAGCAAAATATCCAATATTAATTGAAGGTTAGAGTTCACATTTTGAGTCCCCCTTTCCCCCTCCTCTCCTCCTCCCCAACTTAGCAACAAGTTTGCTGCAAGAATAATAAGTTTAGCGGGTCACTGCTTCCGACATACTGAGCTGTCTGCAAAAGGTCTTATCCACTGGGAGCCAGCACGCGTAACAACCTCAAGAGGGTGACCACAAACTAGATTTGTCGACATACAGATGATAAAGATGAAAATGTGACATTAAATGAAGAGCTAATCACAAGTATGATGGATCGTGACTATTGGTGTGCGAAGCAAAAGGTTGGCAAATCAAAATTTCCAAATTAAAAGAGAGGAAGGGGTGTAACGCGATAAAATTTCAGACAATTTTGTAGAAAGGTTTTGTATAATATTCCATCTACCATTGTAGGTTAATGGAAAATATTGTAAGTAGTAAATAAAATTTACAAAATTTAATGCAGGGATTGAAATTACCTTAAACAATTTAATACAATTATAGCTACTCATGTCTTTATCTACAATAATATTATATACATATTTTAATGCAAACCTGAAACTTTGTATCATAACAAATTCTTTCACGGCAACAAATTCTACCGAATACGGGTTCCGTATAATACCGTATATGGATCACTTTCTTTTGTATTCGGAAGAAATTAGTCCGTATACGGTAATATATGGGACCCGTATTTTTTAGAATTTGTTGCCGCCGTAAAACAAACAGTTTTAAGTTGGCGATCAGAAGCAGCCCAAATTCCATCATTTTACTTCAATTCAACATTAAGTTTTAGTTTGCTTATACCAGAACTTCACCAATAGACTCCAATATCTTGTACAGTGAACCTGTAAAGCGAAAGTGAAAATAAAAAAAAACAGTATTAGTTTAGATGACTACATCTATCTAAGAAGTTTTTTTGATATTATGTTCAAAAGAGTTCTTCATGAAAGTGTGTAAAGACTTTTTATGGGATATCTCTACTCTGTGGGTCAAAATAATTGCGACGTTTCTTGTTTTTACTAAGAGAAATGAGCTATAATACCGAATTAGACAGAGACAGAAAGCGATGGGCACATGAATTTGCAGGGTCGAGTTAGGACTTTAATACCTAGTAGACGGAGAGATGAAACCAAACTGATTGAAAGTTAAAAGTCGTGAGGTCTGAGTGTAAGCTGGATTTTATATCATATATTCTCAGAAATCTTCAAAGCAAAATGGAAAACTTACCTGCTCTGACAGGTGCTGGCGGCCGTTGGTATAACCGCTCGGCGTCTGGAGAACGCTGTCGATCCATGTCGGCGAAGTCGTAAGGGTGATCTCTTATTCTTGATGGACTTGTTGCACTATTAATAGAAATGAATTCTTGAAATTTATAAAAACCGAATGCACACATTTAAAACAAAACAGTTTGGGATAATTTACAACCAGGTGAAAAATAATTTCCCTCTTCTTTAAATGTTGCTTCATCACCTGGATCTTGAAATTGGAAATAACATAATTCTCAAGATCGGTTAAAAGGGCAATTACTAAAATGATAATAAAAAGTTTAAAGTCTGAAGATGTTCTTGATTGTGCTTTTTCAAATCTACTTATGTGCTTTTGTCTTTTTTTAACATAATCAGGGAGTTTATTTTACAGCAAAGTTATTTCAAATTAAGCTATGAATTAATGTCCTACACATTCCCTAAACCATTTAAAGATTTCAGCAGGTCCTACCTACGATAGCAATGAGTTTTAAGATACCTTATATGTCGTGGTATGTTAGTAATACTGATTCCATTTATGGTAATATAAGTTCCATATATGGAATTATCCTTACCTTATAAGGCGTGGTATGTAACCAGTTATTGATGAGCTCATGTTATTTTCCTTCGTAGCTTCCCATAAGTATGGATGCTTTGGATCCAAAACCACATGTGTATTTGTCACGTTTAGTATGTCGCCCTTTTCAAACGCCATTTCTTGAGGGCGTTGAGGTTTGTAGTCTTGTAAAGCCCTACGAAAAAAACATAGTAATTAGACAAACTTATATCTAAACAAGAATTCACCACTCCAATGATACTGTTCATTTGAATCTCTGTTTGAGAAAAAAATCGCGAAACCACTAAGGCTTCTTCCAGCGGAAGTACACAGCAAGAAATTCTACTGAATATGGGTTCCGTATATTACCGTATATGGATTACTTTCTTTCATATATGGAAGAAACTAGTCTATATACGGTAATATACGGGACCCGTATTCGGACGTTTTCCACGTTGTTGTAATCAGAAAAATTTAAGTCAGTAAATTTCAATAAAACCTTTATGGCGAAAGCAAATTTACCAAAGTTCAACTTTGTAGCAATTCATATTATACGAATTTATTTAAAATCTGTAAACATGCAACTCTAAAGAAATTGGAAATATATCTACTTACTCCACGTGAAAGAAATCGTATGGTTTTTGTTTGACCACAACCTCGTATTGTTCGCCTAAGGGGGGAAGAAAATTGAATAAATTATCTTTACAGCACTTTTCTTACCAGGAAATGTCGGGCTGTGGGGAGGGGGAGGGGTGTTTTGTGTGGTTGGTGTGTAGTGGTTGTAATGTGGTTTCTATGTTAGAAACTGTTATTTTTGTAAAATTTTATTTCAAGTTTAGTTTTTACTTTGGTTATGATAAATACAATATATGATGTAAAATGCTCCTTTCACCGAATGTCGACTTTTGTGACAGATGAAGAAAAGTAGTTGATTGTTGGAAGAAATGCTTTTATGTAGGCATACTTACGTGGAATGACTTCGAAGGTGAATTCAACTCTAGTTTTGTCTTGCAATTTGGTCAGATATTCAACTGCATAACAAAAAGCAACTTTATCCAAAGATAAACCATTTATCTACAGACGAAAGACAAATTCTATATTCCTTGTTGGGGCCTTAGGCCTTATATTCCAAACCCTATTCTTTGCAACCATTTTATTTACTTTCACAAGGAGTATGTAAAGTTATTAATCCATGCCTAGATTCAAAAAATATATAGTTTAAGAGTATTTAACTTCTAACGACAGTTATAGAAAATTGCCACATAGAAATAAACATATTGTTTATTTGGAATATATTTGCTGACGTCAGCATTTGGAAGAAAGTTACGTCCAAAATAGCATGACATTTTCATTGAATCATTGAAATTTAATTTGTCTGGAGAAAAATTTTTACCGGGGAAAAGGTAAAATTACCTTTAATTTGCTTGACCAAAATAAGTACAATCGGATGTCACAGTCACTCATTGAAAACAATTAAACATAATTTTAGAATTTGAAATCCATTTCGGAAGGAATGTGGAGTTTTGTTAGACGTAGGAAGCTCACATAATAAAAAAGTAGATACCTTCAGTATCCGCCAACCAACTTGAAATCCTTCTGTTGCAGCAGGCCCCCATTGTCCAACAGATTTGATATAAATTCCGACTTTATTTCCCCCGACGATTTCAAAACCAAAGTTTGCATACGATTGTTTTTTCAAAATGATCGTTTTCATTTCGCTCCTGAAATTTTAACAAGGAAACAGAGTTTTGACAAACATGTTTTTGACGTCACAAATAGAACATAGACACTTAAACTTTTAACAGCAGAATCTTTATCTAACAGAAGAAGCCATGGAAGCAAATTTAGTTTGGATTATTACACTAATATAGACAGACTTTGTACCAAATAAGGAAGTGAAAATATTCGGATTTTTAAATTGCGTGAGAGAAACTTACTCATAAGCCGATACATCTTCAAGGGGATTACCCTTTGCATCAAAACGTTTCGTGATGACGTAATTATATCCATTATCACGTGACTCTGAAAACGTCAATATGTTAACGGAGCCCTGTGACTGCGCCTGTTTACTTATAGTTGGGCATCTAGGTGGTAATTGCCCTGGTCTTTCAACTGTTGGTGATGATTTTGGTATCCTTTGTCTTTCATCGACTGCCTGTGGGTTAATTACCGGTTGAGTCTGGACGGGCAGTTGACCACCGACTCCTGGAATCTGCGGAAAATTGTTGACAATGCTGTCAAAATGCCGGTAATGTTGCAAACTGGCTTCCTGTGAGTATGTCGGTGGTTGTTGTGGCTGTGAATCGAAAGGTCCGGATATTTGATGTTGAAATTGTGGATGAGAATCGTTCTTTGATATTTGTTTCTTCAACAGAGTTGATCCTGAAAGAGCAGTAAGTCACACAGATTTTATTTCCTGAACAAGCACTGTTCTTAAACAAATTTCCTATATAAAGTACGCTCAATACTTGCTTAAAACGTTTTTGAAGTTTTTCAATGGATTCTCTCACGTGCTTCAAGAAATTCCGCACAAGCCTTCCGACAATGAATATAATCATCATTTATAACAATTCAGAAAATTATCATTAATTGTCACACTAAGGAAAGTTTAACATTAAAATCAAACGATAGAAAGATTGACCCTTGCCGCTGTAGCAAATGATCCAGCGTCCGTCACCCTCGACAGACAGCTTCATATGCGTGATTTATCATTTCGATTATTCATTAATCACCCGATCATATGCTAAGGATGGTCTTTAAACCAATTTATGACTTGTTATCATGATGTCCCTGTCTTACACTAATACTTAAAAAAAATCCTCCCAACTTAACTAATTTACATCACCGAAATCCTCGTTCCGATAACGACTTAAGGACTCCTGAATTCTAGTCTTTAAATTCTTTTTACCTGCCGTGCGCATCGAAATATCACCTTCTGAAGTTTCCAGTGGATAGGGTGGAGGTGGGTAGGAATTTCCAATATCTGAAAACTCGCTACTTGAAGACGATCGTTGACTAGCCATTCTAGATATTATCGGCGGTGGAGCCACCCTCCTTCTCCGTATTGATCGATATGTAGTTGTTTCTTCTTTTTCTCGTTTGACAATGAAATCGATAGTATGTCCTCTTCGAAATTTATTTCTGATTTTAGAGTTGATAGCGTCAATTGATAAACTCTCGGCTGTTTCTCCCCCAACCTTGAAAATAATAAGTTTGTATAGAGGATAACTATCTTCTTCTTGTAAGTTCCAATTGCTTAGTACAAACTCTTGATAGCTCAGACTGCAGAGCTCGGAATTGTTAAAAAAGGTTGCATAAAAAAGATAAGAAAACGTAAAACCCATAAAATAGTCAACTCTACAAACCTGAACTACTTCATCGTGCGGATGAAACCATTGTTCGCTTTGAATCAAACTTTCCTTAGAGTGTGAAGCCATGACCACTAGTTTCAGGCCATACTCTTCTAAACTTTGTCTGCTTGACTGCATCCTGATATTAATCAATTGCGGTTTGATCCTCGCTGGTCTGCGTAGTACCAACTTCATTGTTTGCAGGTCACGCGATTCGATTTCCCTCACACGATCAATCTCGCTATCTTGCACGTTAATATCGTTCACTTTAATGACGTAATCACCGATCCTATATAGAGAACGCATGGTTTGATAGTTAAGCAACACTTTTCCAAACGCAAATCGAATTTTGTCCCCGGAGACACAAAACCTGTCAGGTGCTGTGTTTTAGCAATACCCTGAGACGAGGAACATGAAATCAGCTCTAATTATGTCATGAAATGGATCCGAGCAGACAATTCGATTATGTGATGATACTAAAAGCCTAGTTTGAAAATTCTGTGGGCATGACCCCGCAGTCAAGAAATTCTCTTTACTTCAAGTTATTTTGTAGGGAGCTTATTCAGAATTTTTTAATTTTTGTAAAACTTTTAAGGAGCTTATAGTTTTTATAGTTATGATTTATAGTAGCAGGTTCGTAAAAGTGCACCAAGGATCAAACAGAGTAGACATTTGACTTGGTTTAACCAATAAATATCGAGGCTAAAGAAAGAAATTATGAAATTTACAGAAACGGAGGTTTCGTGACAATGAGAACTGACACTAAACTCTGCAAGTTTTTGTTACACGGTGGTAAGACTAAGATTTAGGTAAAAAATAAAAATAGAGAAAGAGTCAAAGAAAGGTTTCCGGTCAGTGAGTTGCAATTGCTTGATAAATGTTTGCTTCATACTTTTAAAGTTAAAAAAGTATTTACCCGATCGAGGCAAAAGGTGTCGCATTACAATTTGGATCAACCTTGGCGATTTGGATTCTTGATTTGGATAAAGCTAATGGTCCTTTGTTCGTAATGAAACTAACGCCAAATTTCTTCTCTCTTGAACTCTAAAACCAAAAACTTTGATGACAAAACAGTCTTTCAAATATCATTGTTGACGGTCTTATAATAAGCACTTCAGGAAGTAATATTATCACTAATTTTATATACAATTTTTTATTTTATAATAGCTTTAAAAATAGAAGGAAAAATTGGGTACATGGAGAATAAAGCTTGAAAATGCGTATAAGCAAGGCAAGTTTTTCCACTGTTGAATCATCTTTAAGAGGGTGTTCATGTGGACAATATTTTCTTGGGAGGTGGGGAATGTTTTCGGCGTGAACCAGATTTTCGTTTTCGTTCATATGGCGCTATTCCCCGGTTTGTGAGGAATTATGGATTTAGTTTTCCTTGGTTAACGAGGGAAAGTTTCCTCATTATATATGCCGCAAGATCCTGGATAGTAAATAAACTACTGTTGCAAAAGTGATTACGCTCATATGGGAAAACAAATTATCTCACTTACCGAGGAATAAGATTTTGTTCATATAGACAAAATAACTTCCCCTATTCAATAGTCTTGGTGGGGAATTCATTTTGCCCATATGAACACAATCACAAGTTTGAATAAACGACTCTACGCTGTTGTCCTCAATAAACAGTCACATTTTGCACACAAAGGTTTGAATTTGTTGTACCTATCGCTATGGTACAATAGTAGGAGAACTTCTGATTTGAAATACCTTATGGGAAAAAAATGTGATAAGATTTTCGGTGATGTAAATATTGTCCGATGAAAAAGTTTGTCCACGAAACATTTTTATTGCTTTAAAAATTATATTCGTGTGATTTTGCAACTTTTTTAAAAATTGAACTTTCGTCACTTTTGTTCGACGACAGATTTTGTCCGACGACAGATTTTTTCCGACGAAACTTTTGTCAGGCATTTTTTTGTCCAATAATAAGGTATACAGAATTTGTGATTGTAGAAGACATAGAGGATTTTTTCAAGAATAGAAACAGCGCCTTTAAAAATTTAAACATAGTTGTTTAAGAATGAAATAAAGGACTTTATTACAGATTAAAAATATTGTATACCTTGGTCAATGTGACTTCATAATCACCATTTCGTAACTAGAAAAAAGTGGTTAAGATATGAAATACAAGCCAAAATGAGTACGTTTTTCAAGTAAAGCACTTATAACTCAAATTCACGGTTTTCGACTTCTCTAAAAGCCTGAATTTTAAATATCACGACTTAGTGTAATTTATGTTAAAGCTTACCGTTGGTGCGAAGCTGTGGCGAGCGTTTCAAGCATAGTAATTTTGGGAATAGATGTAAAAAAATGTAGGTTAAAATAAAGGTTTGAATTTAAATTTCAAACTGTTTTGCTGAGCACTTACCTTGGAAAACCGTGGCCGAATGACTAATGCCCTATTTTCCTGAGTTTTACTTCCTTTGCAAAATTTCGGTACTGGAATACATTTTTCCTCGTTTAAATCACATTGTTTTTAAAATTTGAGTTCCAGTCCCCCTAAAGTAAAATTTGTTCCGCGGCTCCTGTCATATAAGAATTTAAGGTGAGAAGAGAAAAACACACCTCCGACATTTGATCAATTTTTCGTTGAAGATTCGAACATTCTTCTCCAAGTGACGTCACATACATTTGTTTACATTCCAATTCTCTTACGTTATCCTGCTCTTTCTTCTGTAGAGCAATCACCTGAAAAGGGGAAAGTTGAAAACTGTCAAACTGCGCTCAAAAATATATTGCTTACTATAAAAAGTCACGTGTGTTATACGGAAAATGTACCACAATGTAAAAATCGGTGGCATATTCAACATATTCAAAGCTGACACAGGTTACATATTCATGATATTCGTCACAAATTGGGCACATCATATTTTACCACTCAGTGTGGAGATATGGGAATAAAGCAATGATTCACATAAAAGAGTCGATAATGATCTATAAACCTTATAAAACAGTTTACATAATTTAAAATATTAGTCTATTCTCATTACTCCACACTGAGTGGCAAAACATGATTTGCCCAACTTGTGGCAAAACATGATTTGCCCAACTTGAGGCAAAACATGATGTTCCCAATAAATGTCATGAATAGCCAAAGGCGCATGGATTTGCTGGACATATCCGCTAACAGTCAGTCTTTTTCAGTACTAAGTCGAGATCCAGTCCAGCACGGCATTATGCCGGACTGAAAATTCTTTCCCTATAGGCACGCCACTGCTGTTCTTCGTTGTTTCTCAGCTCTCTCGTGTTAAAAAAATCAAATTCAGGACTATCGGTTAGGTAAGATCTTGAAATAAACTTTAACAGACCTTATAGACAAGTTGATCCCTTGCTAAACTCAATTCCGAGCTTTTTTCTCTCTCGGCATCTCTTTCCTTTAGAACAATCATGTATTGTGACGTAATATCTTCACGTGAGCCCTCCAAATTATTAACACTTCCACATTTGATGTCATATAACTCCTAAAAAAGTGACGAAATATACCATTTAATGATAATCCGAAGAGTTTGTTCAAGTGCTGTAGCACCTTTGTGCTTAGTGGACAGACAAACATAAACTTATGATCATTTCAGAGAAATGCTTAATTTAAAAAAAACAAGAGGTGTATAGATGTAAACAATACGTACGAGTTAATGTTTTGTATGGTTTACGTATGATTTACGAATGATTTGTGTATGACTTAAGTACGACTTACGTAGGATTTAAGCTTTTTAATTCACGTAAGACTTAAATGAGATTTATGTATGATTACTCAAAGTTAAAGTCTAGTCTGCGCATAAAGCTAACCTTTAGGTCTTTGTATTCTTTTCTACTTATCTCCAACTGCTCAGCTGTTTCTTTTAATATCTTTTCCTTTTCATATAATTTATCAACAACATGATTTTTTTCATATGCGTAATCTTCCAAATGGTTTTCGAGCTCACTATTTTTTTGTTCTAGTTCGATAACGAGTTTGAGCGATGTTTCTAATTCCATCTGAGTGCATTGTAACTTGTTTTCGATATTTTCGCACGACCGCTTGTGCTCCAATTTCATCCGCTCGTAAAGCTCTTCGGCCGATTCCTTCTGAATTTTGAGCTGCGAGTTTACTTTTCGTTGGTTGAGTAAGTCTTTTTTAATAGCAGATATCTGGAATGAAAGAAAATAATGAATTTTAGAAACAAAGCTGTTTATTCTTTTAGGCACCTTTCCTTTGAATTTAGTATTTTGAAGAGAAGATCATATGTTGACCTACAACATCTTCCTATAAGTTTAATCAAATGCCTACCTGTTGTTCTGCGTTCTTCAAATCCTGTTCAAGTTGAACGTTTTTGTTTTTCCAATACACTTCGCGATTTATATAGACCGCCGTTGGATCTTCTTTGTCTACCTCTTCTGATTCGATTTTTATGGCTTCTTCATATTTATCTCGATAAACCTACAAAAATAGCATACAAACGTTTTAAAATTCTAAGTTTAACGTTCTCTCTGGAACATTTGAGACGGCTATGATGTTTTACATGGCAGAATAATGTAGCTACTTTTCCGTAATTCTCACGTCATTTCTCAGTGAAAAGCCTCTGGTACAAGGTAGCCAGTAAAAACTTCAATTTACTTGTAGAGTTTGACTTTTCAACGATGGTCGAAAGTTCAAAGTTTGAAAACGTAGGTATTTGAAGGAAAACATCGAAAGTGGTGCCAAATACGCCATTCAAAAACCTTTTAAAACAGCTGATTTAGGTCTGTCATTGGGGAACGGGACTTTGTCGGTAGAGAGAAAATAAACGTTAAAAATATTATTTAAGCTAAGTAAAATGAGTTTTCCTCCTTAAATGAGGGCATTTCCAATCGAAAGTTATTGATAACTAGGGTTCTTTTAACTTGGAATATAGATAAAACGATATGCAATATAATATTACCTTGACTTGTTCTTCAAGTTCTTTGATCTTATTAGCCCCATCTACAGTATTGATATGAAGTTCTTCATTTTCAATCTTCAAGATTTCTTGTGACGTTGAGAGCTTAGAGAATTTCTTTTCTGTTTTTACCATGTCTTCCTCTTTGATGGCGATTTGGTTGAGATTGATTGTAATGCGTTCGTTCAGCAGTTGGTTCTCGTTCTTCAACCTTTTCATATCGTTATATTTTGTCTCACAATCACATTTTAATTTCGTGATCAACCTATCCTTTTCCATAATGACGTCCAGAAGGCCTTCAGCATCCTCGATGTATACACCGCTTTCGGGGTTGGAGAACACACTGATAAGTCCTATTACAAAGAGTATTTCGATTTTTTAAAACTGGTGTCAAATCTCAAGGATCTCAAAATCCCTGTACGTATCCCTTAAATCCAGTGGTTTTGACATAATTTGGGAATTATCCTCACCTCTAGAAATTCAAATTTTGACTCAACCACTATAGAATTTCATCGTTAAAAGTTTACCCCTGATAGAGTTTTCATCGAATTTTCAATAACCCATTTGACTTATCATATCCTTAATTCACCGAGTTACCATTTTTTACTGGAAAAGCTTAATTTCATTGGGATGTAAATTGAACTCAGTGGTTGCATGGGGAAACAAGTGGAAACATTTTAATACAAAATTGCACTTTCAAATTGTAATGGTATCCTGCTAACGCCACGGTACCCGGTAAAATCACAGTTTAAAATGCAGAAATGAGGCGGTAAAAAACAATTTCGGTGGATACATTATATTTTCCAGAAATAAAGAAAAGTTTCCTTTCACTCACCTTTGCAATAATCACAATGTGGTTTTGAAAAGTTATCCAATTCGTCCGGTTGACACACTGGACAATGTATTTGGTCATTATCGTTAATCACTGCATCATGGAGATCCCTGAAAATATGTGGACATTTCTGTTGAATGTAATGACAGAATTTCCAGTACGCTCTAGCATCTCTTGTTCTTAGAATCTCAACTATCTTTAACCGCTTATCGCAATCTGTTCGGTGTACTGTGTTGTTCATGATTAACTCATTGTCATAACTGTCAAAGATGTTGCTGACACGTAGCCGCAGTATGGTATCTCTGATGTCCAAACATTTGGACAATCCGATCAATGATTGATCAAGCTTTGTAAGCATCCAAGGTTCCATTTTCCATTTATAATATTTTGATTTCTGTTTTACTAAAAATTTCTCTAAAAAACAGTAAGAAAGGAAAATGCAAAATGCATCGCACACTTCTTAATAAGGCTGGATTCTCGTTTGCTAAGCAGTTATTATACAGTGTGTCCTGAGAAAAACGGAACCCATACTTTAAGAAACTATATCTTTTCAAATTTGTAGCTTAAAGATGCGATTTTAATACCAGAAAGAAGAAACTTTTATGCTCTTTTCAAATATATCATTCTTAACTTTATATAAAAAAATATTTGGACCAATGTTAGAATTCTAAGCATGAGGCCTTTCAATTAAATCTATCACGATCAATTAAGAGAAAGTTGAATGGAGATTAATGACCCGGTCAATACAAAAAGTAATCAAATTGCAACTGCAAACAGAACGCTAAATTTACATTTGCAAATTTACACTTTCTTGTTATAAGAATCATTTTTTGAATTAAGAAAATTCTAAACAAGAATTTTTTTAGAAAAACTTTGAAAGGTTTCCGCGAAAATAAAGTTGTTTTAAAGAAAAAATTGATTTTAGGTACAGTTCACACGGTGAATAAAACATTTGTGTTTTTATAAACATTTTCGTGATACACTTAACACAGCAACAGAAAATAAGACAGCTCGACGTAAACAAGAGGTTTATAGCTCGTTAAAGTGTTAGTTTATTGATCTTTAAGAACTTAATGACCGTATCGAGAAAAAGAAACCCGAATATTTCCTGAAGAAATTCATTTCACAAAGAAAAATTTATATTTTTGAAATGCTTAGGAAATTATCTTTCTAACGGTATAAAAACCGCAAAGAATGAATGACAACTTAATAACTTGCAGCCTTTTAAAAGTTGGGTTCCGTTTTTTTCAGGACACCTTGTATAGATTACTGAAGCGGTGATCATGATTAAGGAAAAAATAAATAATAGGTAACGTAGACACAATTACGCGTAGATTAACTTTTGTGGTTTTTCGAAAATCTTGAAATTAAAGCCATGGAAAATCTTTAAAATCTTTATATTTTGTACAAAAACCTTAGGAAAAAAAGACAGAAAACATGAAAGAGTGAAATTAAGTTCAAGGAACACTTTTGTGGAAACACTTATAAAAGTACAGAAAATACAAACTCATTCAATTGAAAACATTTTCCAAGCCACGCTCGAACAACCGAACATTGCACACGAAAGTTTTGTTTACATTGAATTTTGCTTACCTTGTCAAAATTCTTATAAAGCATTTCAAAACCATAAACAGATAATTACATTCTGTGATAATTAAAATCAAATACAAAAGAGCCATTAAAGTGGATCAGATAATTATCAACCGGGTTTTCCCCTAAATATAGGCAGGAGCGATAATTAAAAACCACATCACCTACCAATATTGTATATTGTATTCAGGAAATGGATAGTCTATCCGGGCGTTTTTTTCCTACACAAGGTCTATCAGCAGACGCCCAAAATGGAGTCCTAAATTAAATGAATCCTAAATTACGGAGCATGCGCAGTAGCTATTTCTAACACATTAGAAGAATCGTCGCAACAATAGAGTCAATGGCTAAGCTTTGTTTCGAGCTATTAACCAATCAGCGTGGACTATTTCTAACAAACGAAGTTCTTTGTTTCTAGTTGCCTGTCTTTCAAAATACTGACCTTTGGAAAAACGTCGACACACCTACTTTTTTCAGGGCAAAAAAGTCCGAAAGGGTTTATCGGACAGACTACGTAAATATGAGTGAGGGTTCATCCGTGACGTGACTGCTGTTTACGGAAAAGAACAAAACGACAAAAAGCATATTTCCCAAATAGTTGCCAAACTTAAAAGCTCATTATAAAAATGTATAAGGCCAATTTTCGAGTGGTCAGAAGCTATATGCTTTCGTCCGTCAAAAACATATATTTTGGAGTCTTGAAAGGTTGAAACATTTCTGGCTTAAAAGTATTTGATATCTAAAGTGAAATCACTTGCAAATACTTGTGGTAAAATGACTTACGTTTAAAACACACCTCTCAACATTGCGATGTTATCTGCTGCTCTTCGTGAATATTTCTTCATGAAAAATTGTTTGACGTATTTGTTTATGATTAACTCAGAAAGTAATTACCTGATGAGCAATTAAAAAGTAATTACATTTGTTTCCTATGCAAAGTAAACAATTCGATTCTAAGAAATCATTACATGAATGTATAGTAGTCACGAATATAAAGCTATCCAAGAACGGATCCAGCTGGCTTAAAAGCACGGAAAAGAAACGTAAGCATGTACTACAAGTGTTTGTTTTACCGCGGGAGCGACTGATACAGTCTAATATAGTCAAACTTACAGGGGAAGAATTAAAGAGAATTAATCAACCTTCACTCCCCCCCCCCCCCTCCCCCCCTCCCCTCAATAAATCTGCTGGTACTCTTTATCTTGCTTTGAAGCAAGTTGTTGGTTTAACTTCAAAGAAGAACGTGTATACAGAAAGTCCAGGGAAATATACATAATAAAATATCTGATTTTGACAAAAAAAATTTATTGCAACTGATTTCAGCAAAAATCAAATCTTGATAAGGTTCGTAGTACGTTATCTTTAAATGCTCTGTTAATATGATTCGGCGCATGGACGTATAGTTATCATAAAACGATTTGCACAAATAATGTACGATAAAAACTGATTTGGGGAAAGCGAATTGTTTCCCGGAAAGTGATAGAAATGTAAGGTGTTATGATTAACTATAAAATTCCATATACTATTAAAGATCAAAATGCTTCGGAAAGGGATGACCCTTAGTGACCTGAATATTTTCCTTTTTTTAATATGAGATGTCTGAAAGGTATTCTGAATATTATGAACTCAACTTGAGGAGATTTAATCTACATAAATTCAAGGCAAAAACATGTTAAAGCCGCATTTCACTTCGGTAGTTTTGTTCGACGACCAAGTCGGACGACCACAACGACCACGGTCGTTGTGCGCGTTTCTCATTCCATTGTTTCTTGTTTTGCGCCTGTCTTTCTCTTGTCTCGTGTCAGTATTCATCTTTTTGCACACAGTACGCATATTTTCTGTGATTGCTGATTGGCTGTTTTACTGATATGACGTCAAGCGCATAAAACGATCGTCAGAAGAGTTGAACATTTTCATCTCGAAAAACGCACATAACGAATAAAAACGAACAATTTTTATTGCACAATATGAATTTCCACGCATGCGCAGATGCCGGGCGCTTTAGTCAGCGAACAAAACTACTGAAGTAGAATGCGGCCTTTAGAGATGTTTTGAGGACATTCAGAACATATCCTTTAACTTCTTTTAAATGTATTTCAAAGGCCTAAGAGATTCTAATTTCATTTTCTTTGATGTGGAAGTGTAAGCCGTGTGTGGGCTTAGAAAGTATTTGAGCCAAAGACTCTCAATATGTCAGTAAGATCTTTTAATTAACCAGTAAGTGCCGATGACAAACATATTTTTCATTGGATTTTGATTATTTTTTTACGGTCCTGGACCCCTGGATCCATACACCAGGAAGCAGTTCCTGGTTAAGAAATAGATAGAATCTCCAAAGATTACCAAAATGTTGAAAATTCAAAAGTGGTTAAGAAAACGTTTTTCAAAGGAACGAAAACTATCAGAACACTCCGAAGACATCTTGAAGATGCTACAGAGACTTCTTAAATAAGTTTGTATCATCTCTTGATACTAGACACAAAATGTGTTAAAGACTACTTGAGTACACACATCACTTGTTTTGTAAGACAAATCTTATAAGAACAATGAAACTCAGATTCTTCAAGAACAAACTAAGAACACATTCAAGCCTGGTTCAGTTGGCTTGGATAGGAACAAAATAACATAGATGTATAATTAAATGGAATAAAAGATGTTAACACAAATTTTGCATTAAATGTCAAAAGTAGATCAATCGTAGAGCTGAAGCATGATTCACACTTGTTTGCGTCGGCTTCATTCCGGAAGTTTTTGGAACAATAGAAATTGAATAGAAGTGAAGCAGACGCAAACGGAAGATATAATTTTTTTTTTTAATATATCTTAAATCGCTGCTTGCTTCATTCTATTCAATTTCTATTGTCTTTCTTAATCGCACTTGCGTCAGCTTCACAAGTGTGATTCAGGCTTAATTCTTGGCATAGGTAGTAGCAATTCATTGTAGAAAGAATACTAAATTATCACAGTGATTTTTAATGATTGTTGAAAACTTAGAATCGGAACATCCAAAAGACGTTTTTAAGACATTATTGGTATCCTTTACTTATTAAAAATACAGTTCATCGATGTTAATTTGTCTTAATTGAGAGTTTTTAATCTTTTGTTAAATCAATCACAAAGATAGTCCCACGCATTGGTGTAATCTTGTAAGAATTTCTGGTATTCTATTGAAATGGTGATAACAAAGATTGAGGAAATGTAAAATTGACTTGCAATATCAGCTATCTTAATCAGGAGGACGAGACTCTTGCCTGTAAATATCAAAAGAAATTATTTTTATAGCAATAATGTTTTGAAGATTTACGATGAGAGTAATTATTAATAATTGCATCATTAGATTAATGTTGTACAATTTTAAGACGACTTGAAAAATCTTGTTTAGAGGTTGTAGTGACAACGGGAACTTTGTACTTAGTGAAAATGCACCTTTAAATGGATCTTGTTTATCAAAAAGAGAGATCATTTTTATTTATTCAAAATAATTTACTGGATACTAGCTCAAGAACCTTTTGGCACTAAAACTATAAATTTTGTTATTTAATTTCATTCCAAAATTTGAAATTTAAGACACGTTCTATGTGTCCCGTCCTTTTGCTGAAGGTCGCTATCTACACAGTATGTATAAGAAGTGATTTAACGCTGGTGCAACGTATTCGCGTGACGCCTTTCAAAACATTTAACGATTTCAGTGGACCCGTTTCTTATTAGTACTTTACTGCTAGACTATTCTCAAGTATCACGAGAATGCATCGTGAGAAGTTTCATTTTACGATTATGTCAAAGGACTGTTAAATAGTTAAAACTCCGTTTTTGACATATGAGTATACCAATCAAAAGCAAATTTTGTGTAGATAACAAAAATGCTATAAAACATACAATCTTCTAGTTTAGAAGCTATGTTTGTTTGAAGTTGGTTCGGTATTTTAATCAAGAGTATACTCGTAGTTGGCAATGAACGTGTTCACAAGGTCCAGTGAAATTTTAGCAATGCTCTGGGTGTTTTCCAACGTATAACATGAATTTGAAATGATCTGACCAATTGAAAAAGCTTTATTTAGCGTAAATTGTGCTCGAATTGAAAGACTACAGGGGTCCAACGAAGACGTTTAAGAAAGGTTTTAGGGAAAGGGTTCAACTTAAATCCATGAAAATTCCCCCATTTTTGGGTCTTTTCCGACGTAGAACAAATAAACACTTTGAGTCGATCCGACTAGTTTTCAGCATCTTCCAAAAGACTGGTTAAGACTGGACGCCAGATAGGGGAGTGTAAGGGTTAAACCCAGCCAGCACAAGGTCGTTGTTTTGACGTCGTTCGACGTTTGAGCGATGTCGGGTGACATCAAAACGACGTCTGTGCTAACAGGAAATAGTCTCTTTCGCAAACACTGCCTTCCCCTAACAAAAAGGAAGCTAAATATCAAATATCATCTCTAGCCAAGGCTTTTGTGAACTTCCTTATCTAAATAGTATATCCTTTGTTGTATCAAAGAATATATGTATGATTCCATATAAAGTGCTCGATAGTAGAACTAGAGCCAAATATATCAACGAGGCGTGGATAAAGAAATCTTCAGATGACTGTTTCGACGTCACTATGGGGAGCTATGACGGTGCTGAAATTT
>JAUBWS010128961.1:12064-22099 GCA_032270445.1 Darlingtonia californica
AAAGTCTTAGCGATTCTTACATGGCCAAAACTGCTTCAAAATAGACATATGAGTATATCAATCGATAGAAAATTTTCTTTAGATTCCAAATAAAAGTCTTTTCTTTTACAAGTTAAGGGTGTTTGAAGTTAAGGAAGGTATTTTAACCCTGAAATAACGAAAATTCTCGTTATCCACATTCAATGTATTAAGTTCTCGATCCTAGTTCAAAAAAATTAACTTTGAATCTTAATCGTTAAATGGCGGCCAATATGAAACACCAATTCAAATTCTTCCATGGAGAAATGATATCTGGAGCTGATTAAGATTTCATGCCAAGCAAAAGACTTCGACTTTCATACCAATTTGAACTTTTTTTATCCAATAGGTTTAGTTTGAAATACGCGAGTTTAAAGTTGAGAATCAATGAGGTTGCACTAAAAACATCTTAACATAGAAACGTGTAGTTTATTGTCAGAAATATTCACGGGAAGAAAATTTCGCAGTTGTTTTAAAAAAATGTTAAATTGAATTCCGTAAAATGTGAAATTTATTTTTGTGAAACGCGAGTTCAAAGATTTTTAACTGAGATATTAATTTCCAAAAAATGACATTAAATTTGGAATTTAGTTGAATTTATTTAGCTTCTTAACCCAGGTGTTCAATATCAAAGAAAAATAGTAAGAATTGTTATCTTTTTGTAATTAATTGTAGGAAAATGTGAATGTTTGCGGTTTTTATTCCAACCGCAAAATTCTTCTCGTGAAACTCTGACAAAGTAAAAGTCATAAGTACCTCAACTTTTTCTTCAGTCAAATTTATCATTCTTGCGATCTCTTCACGCACCATAACGTCTGGATAATGTGTCCTGTCAAACATCCTCTCCATAAGTTCAAGTTGCTCGTCTGAAAAAATTGTACGATGTCGACGACGAAATCCGCCCGTCGTTCCCGTGGACTGTACACTTGACGGATATTGAGGTTTTGAAACAGGTAATGAAGGTGATTTTGAATATCGTGTGTGGTGACCAACGTATGTTAACGTAGGAAGTTTGCTTGAATAATCTGAGTGAAAAGGAAATTAAAGATGAACTATATTTAAAAATGAATTATTTTATCGAACAATTTCGGACAAGAAAAAAACAAAATATCTAGTCCAAGAAAACGTTTTTGTTAATAAAAAACATTTCTAAAAATATAATACAAACTATCTTTCGCATACTTTTCATTTGAAATCATATTTGTCCGCCGAAAAAAGTTGTTTTATAGGAAGAATGGAAAGTTATATTGAAATATCGTGCCTTTTGTGAATAAAATGTCTTGTGGAATTAAAAAATTTCATATACTTTGATTTTCTTTGAAAAAAGCTTATGAATTTCGTGGCTTCATCTTTTTAAAAAACGAATCTTTTGGAGAAGAAATTCACTGATTTAACGAATAACAAGAAAAGTCGGTCAAAACCTGTAAAAGGAACTTGGATTATTTTGATTTGATTACAAAGCTCAACGTAAAAAGTTTTGCGTACCCTCAATAGTGTGCGAGGTAAAAATGGCACGAAGTGAAATGAAATCGAAAAATTTACTTCTAAATATATACCTCTATGAAAGTGTTTATGTTGTGTTGTGTTTCCTTGATGAACATGATACCTCGCATAATCTCGTTTCCATGTAACATACCATTCGTAACATAAAACGCATAGACAAACTTCACATTTGCACGTTAATTCTTTTTCATAGATATTGGACATTTTGGCGCCTCTTAGTGTATCATGATCGTTAATATGGTGCCGTTGACAAAGATAACGAAATGTCTCTTGACTGTACACATGCGTATGTTGTGTCTTATAGCAACAGTCTCTCATTGGCGAGAGTTTTCTGTCGCTTTCATAAACGTCTGTTCGTTTTTTCGCGATTTCTCTATCTTCTTCATCTACTTTTCTCTCATCTAGTCGTAATTTCTTTGGTGAGGGCTCCTGCTTTAGGAGGTTCTCGATTAAAAATCCACTCATGTTTTACGCCAAGCTTCTCTTCCAGGAATCTGTGTTAACCGGAACTTCTAAGCCGATATGTTCTTTGCCTGTGCTTCCTTCTATACAAAGTCTTCTTCTTGGTTGATCGTTCCTTTTATTTAACTGAACCTAAATCATAGATTGAAAGCTTTTTTGTTTTTTCAAAGATCCATATACACACACAAAAGGAGAAATTCGGGAAAATAACAAGTTTATTTTATCTATTGAGTACATATATATAATATCAAGTAATTATATTTGTAAAAAAGAAACAGTGAACCAGACGTCACAACTAGTCCGCCGTACATTTCAAGTGCAATAAATACCTTGTCCAACAAATAAATTGAAATGTCTCAAAGTATTATCAGAGAAAAATAAATAAAAAGTAAAAAAAAATGTGTACTGTAATTACGTTAACATTCGTACATCAGTACAACGTACAATGGACGTGGAAATTAAGTTAAGTTAATTATATTAAGAAAGCTCTCATAGAAATCCACTCTTCTCTCTTCCTATTTAATTCCTGTGCTTTTCCTATTTATTCACTCATCAACGATTTGCGGCTTCTTCAAAAAGAAAGACTTTTCGAAATAGTCTCTCCTTTGCAATAAGGTGCGAGAAATTGCTGAGTCGAAAAAATAAGAAATGTATATCTTTTAATACTTTAATAACTGTTTGACTTAGGACTAAGTTACTGATGCCCTTGAAACAATGCTTTATCGTCACCAGTAAAATCCTTAGTCCCTTTACTAGATTTAGTTCCGTTCTTGCAGAGGAAAACAAGGGTTTTAGAAAGATTAATCCATCAGAAAAATGACATCAATACTATAAACCTGACGAATTACTTTTCATTAATTTTGTCTTTCCTGTTCAAGTTTCCTTATGAAATACCACACACAAAACATTGGTCATGTGTAATTTCAAAATTACAAAACAATCCCTCCCTTTATTCATTGCAGCTACTTCCCACAAATGAAAATTTCATACACCCTCAAAAAAGTCTATCATCACAAAAAATATTCGCATTAATCTAAAAGTCATGACCTTGGCCCACTTTCTCCAAGAGATTAAGTTTTCATGAATCTCAGGCCAACTCTGAACTTCAACTTTCTTCTGAATGGGAGGCGTTATCCAAGGGTTTTGAAACACCAAAATACCGGAGGATTCTTCGGTGAAAATACAGTTGTAACATTTAGATTTTGAATACAGCCCCATTTGGCAAAAAAGGTGTAAAGAAGAAATCATGCCACTTGTGTTAACAGCCTCTTCCTTGATTTCAAGAGCACCCCAAAGGGTCAATAACTTTTAAAATAATATCCATTCTGTTACTCGTTTTTTATGATAAACATCACAATTGAATCTGAGGCTGGCTGTTAGGATAAGGATTTCTATTCACTTACTGATAACCTCTTCCATTCTATGTTAGGCTTTTCCAGACAAAACATTGCACCGCAGGAGTTTTAGGATATATGTTTTTACTAAATTTTCCTTACCAGGCTAGAAAGCTAAAGTTCAAGACATTCCCTTTGAAAAATCCGGTAATTTTAAAGTAATTGAACACTTACCGTCAATAAATTATCGGTCCGGTGCTGATAATTTTTACTACCGAAAGTTTCGTAACGCTATCAAAATACGAATCCCGAGTCTTAAGCTCAGCTTTAAACTACTCAGAAGTTGATCGATCCACATTTTATAGTCTTATCCTTTGAGACTCAATCAGACTGATATGTTGTTACGCGGTTATGGCTGAACGTATTGTTCTTAATTTGCTTATAATTTCTGATAATAAGTTATGCGACTCTAGTTCTTCTAAAATGTTTCTTGTTAGGAGAGACATTTTCTATTCTTCCCCTAACAGGGGCGGATACAGACTCTTCAAACCACCATGTGAAAATCCCGAATTTTTCCGATTTTCTGATTAAATTTCCCCGATTCTTCCCGAAATGTCTAAATAATTTCCCCGATTTTGGTAATTTTAGACTACTTAACTGTGTGAAATCACAACTTTCACATAGTCTCTTTCCGCCCCTGCCTAAATATTTTAGTTCTACAGTGTCCCACTTATCAAGATTTATACAGTTTGACTTCAATAACTCAAACAAACCATAGACATACATGCTCCTGCTCGAAATCCTCACTTGGTCATATACGTACACTCTGGTCTTCAAACTATAAGAAATGCTTTCTACACAAGTAACATTTAGAACAAAAAGATATATGTTTAAAATCTACAGTTTTAATGCGGTAATTGACTTGAATATTTAAATTAACCGAGTGAATTTAGATAAGAAAACAAACAGGGACAGACGCTAAATAAAAGCACTTATATCGGTTATTGATTATTTTGCGGTATCTTGAGATGCCAATAAAATGCAAAGTTAAAAGTTAAAAGTTTATTGATTTGAACAAATATTTGAGGAATGATGCTGGCTTTGTTTGAAGATTGCGGTGTCAAATAAATCTTGCTCATTCCCGCCCCCCCCCCCTACACTTTCGTAAAACAGATAGTTAGATCTGAACTTTTATACATCTGGACCTTACTTCTTGCAAGCCAACCCTTCTAGAATCCTACCCTAATACAAAATGCAATGAAAATTGCTAAGAAACTGGATGTTATAGTAAGAAATAAAAGTAAGCATGACTATAATTTAGTGTTCTTGGTAAGTGATCATTAATCTAAAAGTGTTCAGCGAAGTTTTCTTAAAATCTTTTGGAATTTTGGTGGCTATTAATGCCATAACTAACTTAGGAGTGTCAATTTTTGTGACTAAAATTTAATCAAGACAAAATTTGAATGATCAAGAAAATTTTGCCTCGATCAATTAAGTAGCCAAGACAATATTTGAATGATTGAGAAACATTTTGTCTTGATTATCCAAGAAATTTTGGGGACATTCAAAAGAATAACAAACAGTTCAGAACGGAAATGAGAATGAAGGTATCTAGTTTAGCATGTGGTTGTTAGGTCATACACAAGACAGATTACAATTAAAATAGATATAATTATGTGCAATAGAATTTAATATCAATTATGGACGTCAGAAATTGTCATTAAATCATTAAGCCGTTACACTTAATTGTATGGCGGCTTGGCTTTTGATACGTGATGGCATTTCAAATGTTTTGTAAATTTGTTTTTAATGCCAAAAGCGATGCGTATTTGTCATCCTTGTGTGTTTAATTCGGTAATCCTAATCAAATGCGATAATTGAATTCTTTATTTGCAATGCGTATACAATGCAATGCTACTTTTCTGTAATATTACTTGATGAAATCTGTAATTTTGCGGCCGCGTACACTGGAGCACTGAGCATAGAACTCAAAGACAGGACACAACTCTCTATAAGAAGAGCGGAGTTAATTTTTTGTTCTCCATTATCGTTTTCCTTGATTTTTCATGTTTTCAAAGATATTTGTAATTACCTGGATCCTCAGCCCCTTTCATTTTCAATTTCAACAGAGCTTATTGTATTGAAGTTTGTTGCCATCACGCTAATTTCAGTGGAGTGAACTCACAATCAATGTTATAAACACGTTTGTAAAACATTCGGACGTATAAAATTTGGACCAAACATTTTCGGACAGTTTAATTTCGGACCATATCTTCAGTCTGCAGTATGAAGCAAAAGTAAAAGTTCATGATTTAAATTCATCACTGATACATAGCTTTTGTCTGAAAATGAGAACGTGCAAAGACACGGATCCTCAATAGGATCCTTATTGATAGTCCAATAACAGCTGAAGAGGCTACCCAGGGTCAATTATCGTAATAATTTGTAATAACTCTGAAAGTAAATAAGCTTTTACCTTCAAATTTCAAAAACAAAATTTATCCCTGCATTGAAAAATGCAAAAAAGATTTTTAAAATTTCTCGTCTCCATGGCAACTACAAGTTCCTTGTTACTAGGAAGCACATTCTGATTTAACATTTTGCTGAACACCTAAACCCTGAAAAATTTTTCTTATCCATTCCAGGCCAAGCATTTTCAAAAAGTTTAGGACATGATTTATCTAAAAGATCATGCCTTGGCGAATTGAATTAAATGAAATCGCTTTAAATCCAATTTAAATTGAGCTTCTACTTAGGTAAATAACCAGACCATGTTTCATGCAAATAAACAAAAAAAATAACAATCAGTATATGAGGTAGATGCAAAAAGGAACTTTCTTTTGCACACCATTTACCTGATTAAAGTCAACCCTGAATACATTTTACATGCTACTTTCCGATATCGGTGAATTCGTTATCAGAAACTCACTTCGGTGGAAAAAGTGTTCAATAGTTGTCCCCGGTGGCCTCTTGAAACCTGAAACAGATTTCGAATCATAATAAGCGTGTATTTCATACTTAGACTTCTTCAGAGTTCACTTTTACACATGATAAAATGCTCCATTGTTTCCTTAGCTTTGAGATTTAATTTATATAACATCTTTAACTCTTGTAACCTAGCACGAGCCACCAGCAACAAAATGAATACTAACCTTTCGGTTGTACAATGGACTTTGATTCGTTTGACTTGACAACAACCTGGTCTTCCAACATCATCTAAAATCCACATAATGAATATATTGCATGTCTGCGTGATTTTCCTTTTCATTAGTAGGAATGTCATTAAAATTCTGGAGAAATTCAACAAAGATTGGTTAACGGTTATTACGCACTATGTGACGGTAAAAACGGACACCTCTGTGTGAATTTATCACAGCTTTAATGCAAATTTCAAATTAGTTTTAAATGCATTAATAATACTTTTCGCCTGGCTCCTAATCTCATATAATATATTTTAAACGCTTCCACTATCTTGCCGCAGTTTCAAACAAACAAAAACTTCATCTGCGGGTGAGTGTATTAACTGTAAAACGACTTACCATAAAAGTGGTAATCCACACTCCGTTGGAGATCGAAATGCTTTTGTGACATTACTTCTGGATTGTTTTTTGACACGGGGTTCCGATTTCGCAGCTAAAGTGATAAAAGTCTGGCCTTGGGATTAGAAGCAAAACGTTAAATGGCTATAAAATGAGTCAAATTGGATAAAGGTGTAAAAATTTGAAGGAAAATATATAAATACTTGTTTTTATTGCCATTTAAGTTTGACATCGATATGATGCACTCTAGACGTGTGAAAAGCCACTCATTCATGGTTCTAAGATGGCTTAAAACATTGCAACCAAAGTCTCGATCGCTACAAAACGTTATTTTAATGTTGTTACAACGTACAAATATTGTTTCTTTGGCCAAACAACGCTTTGTGAACATGGATGAAGCACCTTGAAATGTTATGACAGGAAAAATAATAATGGAAACAAAAACGCATTGTCATGTATAATAGCGTTTTTGCGCATGCGTTGTAAGCATTCTATGAAACCCTGTGAATGAGGTTTTACACTGTATTTATCTGCAAAATAATTTTTGCATATTTTTATTAGAGCATTTTTAAGAACACTTAAATTTTGATCAAATTGTTTAAAACTGTAGCCTAAATAGTAGTTGCAGGGAGTCAATTTCAGTCGTTCACCCTGGATATTAGAATTCCCTGTTTATTAGATTTTCAAAACATTTCCACACACCCACCCCGTTTGTTAGAACTCCCCCTGTTTATTGTGCACCTAAGAGTGTAGCTGGACTAAAATTTGTTAAAATATCAACCCTTAATGTGACTGAATTAAGATCGTATCGTGACTCGGAAAAGTGAATAACCGTACCCTTATGGGCAGCACATAACTGTAACCTAACCATACCTGTAACCCGTATAGGCAATACGTTGACCAAATTTTCTTTACAAAACGCTATAGAGTTTGGCCTTTGGCTGTCAACTATAAGATTTCTTCAGAATGGTTAGATGTAGCCGTAGAATATTCTTAGATTATTCTTATACATATGTATTTTTTGGTATATATCATTCTTGTATGTATTTCTCAAATTTCAATTTTATCGGTTAATGTGACATTTACACCCTTTTAAATTTTGATAGCTGTCTGCGATTATGTCTGTTTATTAATCCTTTACAATAAAATAAGCAAATATCAGTCCTACACCTAGCCTTGACGTACAGGGGGGGGGGGGGGGGCTAAAGAAGGGGGAAAGGATATAGTTTATTACCTTACGTGGATTAGATTTCGCGGTGGATTTAATTTCGTGGTTTTCATTGTTTTGTACAAAATCAAAAAGGAAAATGGAGTTGAAATGTAGTTCAAATGAAGTTCAAAAAATAAAAAAGGAATAGATGAAGAAAAACAGCAATAAATGAACACGGAACCCAGAAATTAAATCCACACGAAAAGTAAACATTTTTCAGACCACGAAATTGAATCGCGTGTAGTTTTATTCCTTTGACAGTCTTAAGTCGAAGCTGAATCTGGTGCGTGCCTCGCTTTCAGCGCTTTTTCTGAAACTTCGATTCATAACAAAGTCTTTGAAGATCGCTAACGACCTCAATTGTACCCAAAGAGTTTATTTCTCAAGTTGTATCAATTTATTTAATCAACAACATTTTATTTTCTCTTCGACAATGCAAATAAAAATAAGAAACTGTAAAGTTTGAGGGTGGAAAGTTTCGGCAAACGATTGTCGGTAAAAAAATATTCATCAGTAAAAACTTTAGTCGGTCATAAAACCTTCATCATTTTTGACATTTTTTTTGCCGTCAAATTACTAACCAATAAGGCATCATGTTATTCAATTAAAAACATCCAAGCATAGTACAGAACCAGGCATGCGTCGTACGTCACAATAAAAAAAACTGCTGGCTGTCTAAAGAATAAAAGAGGGAGATTTTATTTGTACAGAAACCATAATGAGCGAGGGGTAAATTACACACTAACAGTGTGGGATTCTTTGGGACTTATAAGTTTTCTTGATTCATATGGGATTTTTTGTATTTGTAAAGATTTATTATTGGAAAAGATATACGTCAGATTTATCAATTTTTTTTCGAATTTATGAGATTTTTTTGAGATTTGTGGGACTTTTTTGGGATTTATTGAACAAGTGTGCGAAATGTTTTCAAGTGATTTTCCCCTCGATAATGAGGGTTCTATAACCATCTCATATGAAACATTGACAAAATAATTGCCTCTGTCATCCCCTACTTTGTAATAAATTCTTCATTTTGTAAAACTTTAGAGCTACTGTTATTTTACAGCTGCTACATTTTATTATTTGTCTTTACTTAAATTCGAATAAATGAAAGAATTATAGTCTCACTAACAACAATAATTTTTGCCGCATTTTGCAATAGATTTGTCGCACTTTCCAAGGTTAAGGCTTTTGATTAAAAAATACTCCAAAACACGTAAGTTTCTCCAGTTTAACCTCTTATTTTATAGATTTTTCAAGTCTAGAAAATGCTAGGGGAAAGTGGGGATTGATTTTAACTATCCCTTATATGTCCGTGTATCAGCGTGTTTTGGTATTTTTTACTTTCTTGCAAAGTGAAGCAAAAATTATTACAAAATGAGGCTGTTATATCATCAGAAAGTGGGACAACAGTTTTACAAATTAGGGTAGATTTAACAAAGTTGGACAAGTATTGCAAAGTGAGACATTTATTACAAAAGAGCCACAGCAACTTGCATACTTCCACCCAGCAATATTTCGTTTTAATGTTATCTCATTATCTATCCGAGGTCAATGATCCTTTGTGCTTTCAGGATAGAGATGGATTTGATGGATTGACCATCTTGTATGAAAAATTTCCAAAGCAAATAAAGGTATAAATATACTACGATCATCATTATTGAATTAATCCAAGGGATGTATGTTTGTGTAAGCTACGTCATTGTATTTACAATTTCATGTAAGACATCGAATGTTTACTTTTCGTAAATTCTCGAAAATTGGCACTGAGTAAATTAAAAATCTTTTTTGAAAAGATTCAACTGATTCATAATCTTAAAAGTCAATATTTAGATTTAAATGTAAAAATTGGTTGTAAATGCTTTACTATCTATTTAATCTCCCTCTTAAATACAATTAACATTTTTCCCTGACAGGATATTTGTTTTACGTAAACAGTTATCAAGTCTTAACTCGTTCAATGACCTCC